>PJEM01009305.1:0-72841 GCA_004023845.1 Helogale parvula
GGGAGCGGGCAGCTTGGGGACACGGCTCCCCCCTCCTCCGGGCCGGCAGCTGAGCCAAGAGCAGCCTGGGCCTCGTTTTCCGTTTGTCTTCTGTCTTTTTTTCATATTAGAGAAAACTTGTCACATCTCTCGCACGTTGTCACTGAAGCCTCATTACTCTGAAATGTCACTTCACTTAGGAACATCATTATGCACAAACATATGCCTCAAATGACAGGGACTGCAGAAAATTTGAAAAGATGTGATTTTTTCCCAAAGCCACATTTTCGTGGGGACCGAGTCAACATTTTGACATCCAGCAGCGACAAGGGTGCGGACGGCGTCTTGGAAACCTCTGCGCAGACGTCATCCGGGTATTTTGGGCCTGGCGAGCTGTTCCTGTCCCCGGGCAGACGGCGGCGGGTCCCCGACGGGAGCGGGGCGTGAGGCAGCCGGAGGCATGTGCCCGGGGAGCCTGCGGATGCTGCCCGCAGGTGCCAGGCCCAGCCACACTGGCGCAAACGCTGTGCTCTCTGCGAGGAGGGCACGGGCCTCGGTGTGCAGCCGTGGGACGACGTGGATCCCAGGCCGGGAATGACGTCCTCATGCTGGGGGGGCGCTGAGGGCGGGGGAGGCCCCGGAGTGGGGGGTCTCCAATCACGCTGGTTCTGGAAAGAGCCAGTATAGTTATTTGGTTGCTGACTGCTTCCACGGACAACTGATGAACACCTCGTGTATGCATCGCGCTGCCGCCTTGGCTAGGACTAAACAACAGGGGACCATGGACTGTCGCCGCCCGTGGCGTGAGGGCCACTCGGCCCAGAGGCGCCGGGGAGCCCGGGGAGGCCACACGGCACAAGCCCCAGGTGGCAATGTCCATACCCCACCAGTGGGTCAGGAGCCGGGATTCAGATCACTCAGTGCTGAGCAGGGAGCCCTGAGGGCCCCTCGAGTCCACGTTGGCGGGGACAGGCGGCAGACGGCGCGGTGGGAGAGCGGGCGCTCAGGACTCGTTAGCGCCCTGGCTGGAGCCGCTCTTCTGGAGCCAGTGACCAGGTGCGAGGCGGATTCGTCCTGAGAGGCTGCTGATATTGCGGGGTGAGCCCGGGGCCCCGAGTGGGGGTCCTGCTGGCCGGTGGGGGGCTGTGCGCCGCGGGGTCTGCCGGGTCTCACTCTCCACCTGAGCGCCTCGTGCCCGAGAGCCCAGGACCGTGCGCCATGCCCACTGCTGACAGCCTCCTGCCCTGGACCCGAGAGGCTGCCCGGAACGTGGTGGAATCAATGAATGGAGATCCAGAGTCACAGAAACGAGTGAGCGTGGGGGCAAAGAAGTGGGGGAGCCCGGGCAGGGGGACTGCGGGGGGAAGGCGCCTGAAGAGCAGCGGGCTGGGGGGCGCTGGGGCCCGGCCCGCCCTCCCCCGAGGGGCCCCGAGCCTCAGGCCCCGGCTCCCGCGCCCGCCTGCGGACAAGGCCCAGTTCAGCAGCTCCCTGTGGCCCCACTTGGAAACAGTCTTTTTCTTTTCTCATCTTCTGAGCCGTTATTACGACATGAGCTGAAACACAAACTTGCACTTGTTAAGAGAGAGTTTCTGTTCACATATAGAATTTATAGAGTCAATTTGCCGTTACTTCATTTGTGATCTTAATCATCCCAACGAGCAGTGAAATGTAGGTCAGCGTCCGTCCGCGTCCAAGCCGTGAGGCCCGCCTCTCTGTCCCCGACCCCGCGGCCAGCTGCCGGGCCGCGGCTTCCCTCCGGCTTGCACTGACGGAAGATAAATCAGGACACTGCTTTATATGCCCAGTAGTTGCTGTTAAGTGCTTTCTGTAGGGAGTTTATGTATTTCCATTTGGCTGCTTAAAACTAATTTTTTTTTAAATTAAGGCTTGTTTGTAGGACATTCCAGATAAGAGGCATATGTTTTCTCTTTTTTTTAATGTTTGTTTATTTTTGAGAGAGAGAGAGCACGCACTAGTAGAGAAGGGGCCGAGAGACAAGGAGACGCAGAATCGGAAGCAGCCCCAGGTCTGAGCTGTCAGCACACAGCCCGACGCGGGGCTCGAACCCACGAACCAAAAGATCATGACCTGAGCTGAAAACAGACTGAGCCGCCTGAGCCACCCAGGCGCCCTGAAGAGGAACGTGTTTTCTTACTTCCTGTGGCTAACTCTGCCGGGCAGGTGGTGAGAGATGGAGACGGAACCCCTCCGAACCCTTGTTCATGACTTTAGAGCAGGATCCTGGCTGGGGGAGCCTGGGGAGGGGGAGGGAGAGCGTCATGTGTGTTCCAGGAAACCGAGGCACAGGGCCGCTCAGAGCTCGCCTGCGTCCCATCGCCGGGCAGAGGTGCAGGCTGGATCCGGCCCCGGGCTCTGGTCCTGCTGGGATGGCTCATTTTACGCGTCAACTTGAGGGGCCACGGGGCGCCCGGATCCTTGGCTCCTCATTCTCTTGGGCGCGTCTGTGAGGGCGTGTCTGGGCGGGATCAGCACGGAGCCGGAGGACGGATAACACAGGTGCCCTCCCAGCACCGGGGGGGCCTGCCCTGACCCACGGGATGCCTGATGCGGCACAGAAGCCCAGGACATGCTCAGCATTGGCACAGAAGCCACAACCACAGCGGAGCGCACCTGCTCACTTGGGTCAAACTCTTCAACACACGCCACGTCCCTGGTCCCCCGTGCGCGAAGGACACGGAGCCGGCTCTGTCTCCACCACCACCGGCTCCCGGGTTTCCTTCTTAAATGTTCTGTGGATGTATTTACACAAACCAATCAAGCTGAGTTTTCTGGGCCCCACGTTTAGGTCGCCAGCTGTCATCTGCTGTATTAGGGGCCAAATAGCGCACTTTTCATTTCCCCTGGTCGTGCGAAAGAAAGACACTTTTTAAATTTCTTAGACGCCAGGTTTTCTCCGACGCCCACGGAGAGACGGACGCCTGCCTGGCACATTATGCTATTTGGAGACAGGTCACCGAAACGGCAAACTTATCCTTCATCTTAGGCGACATGATCATCTTGGGAGACTTTTGGTCCCCTCTCTCGGTGCGTCGGGGATGACCTCGGGGACACCCACTCGGATCAGTCAGGGAAATCCGGGGCGGCTCCTCGATACAGCAGAGCGCAGATTTTAAATCCTGGTCGGTTATCCAAAGACCAAACAGTCAGCTGTGCACCTGCATTTTGGTTTTGTTTCAGAGCAAAGTGCATCTGATCTTTTTGCAAAGCATGAAAATCCTCAAAGTCAGACCTCACTTGGAAATTTACTTCCAGAGCTTCTCCCCAAGGCTGGAGAGAGGCTTGTGAACTTGTGGTGGCAGGGAGCAGTTTTACTCGGCTTTTCAGCAAACACGGAGATTCCCAAATTCTTGTGACAGATTTGCCACACAAAGGCTATTTTCCTAACATATTAAGAGTTCCTACACATGAATAAGAGTGACCCACAACAGGAAAAAAAAAAGGGGCCAGAAAATAAAATCTGGAAAGTTCTCAGAAAAGGAAATGATAAACGGATCTTATAAAAATGAGGTGTTCAGTTTCACCAGAGCAAGAGAAACAAAATTTTAAATGATAATGCGGTTTCAGCTCCACCTACAAACTGGTAAAGACCAAAGAGCTCGATGACATGTCCGAATTGGCGAGGATGCAGGAAAGCAGGCACTTGTAAAAAGTATTAAAAAAGAACAAAGACCCAGAATAAGAGTGCATTCGTCCCTGCTGCCTGACTGTTGCGAGCTGGTCTCCTCTGCCGCCTGACGGAAACCGTGTTCCCGGTTGGCCAGCGTGCGGACCGCACGTCCTGGGACAGTCCAGCCTCTGTAACCGTGTGAGCCAAGTCCTGAACTACCACCTGTTGGCTCCGTTCCTCCGCAGAACCTGACGCACCTGCAGAGCCCATGCCCTCACTCGACACGGGGTATCCCCAGCACGGAGCAGGTGCTCAACACACGCCGATGGACGGCGCATCCAGGCCGTGGGTGACGTGCCTCGGGAATGGCTCCCCGGTGACATCAGGCTTGACCTGAGTGCAGAGTCCCTTCACAGACGGCTGCGTCCTGCTTGAGGGGCCCCGAACAACTCAATCCCATCCTTGAGACCTGACCATTCATGACTTGTTTTTGCTTTTTAGCCATCACTCTTCCGGCCACGCACAGTGCAAGCGCGGCTCGGCGGCACGACAAAACCACCAGGGAGACGGGGGTCACAAGGACCGTGCACCCCAAGAGTACGGTCCTTCAGGTGCACGTCAGTGTGGACGGAGCCCTATCCTCCAGCAGCAGCCCTGGTCCCCACAGCGGCCTCACCACTGGAGGGCTGACCAGTACCCTCATTCCGAAGAAGCATGTTTTCCACCGAGTGAGACTCGTTCAGTCACCGAAGCTTCCTCCTTTCTCCCAGCCCCTTCCTACCGCCGTCCAAGAGCTCTCTGCGTCTTAGGACTTGGCGGACTTGGTGGGGTACACGGACCCCTCAGACACTGCCCCACGCCCACCCTGGTGCTGACCTGTCCTCTGTCGGGGCCGCGCACCTCGGGACGGTCCACCCCAGGCTTGTTGAGGCACCTGCCCTCCCGGCCACGCTGAGCTGCCTGTAGATCAGGGGTCACTGTAATTCTAGACCTCTGGTCCGTAAGCAGGAACACCCAGAGAATCACCAAATCCCATCTAAGACCGCCTGGCCGGCTCTGCTCACAGCCAGAGGAAGGACTCGGTCCCCACAAACGCGTCCGTGTGAAGAGGACTTTATTGGAACAGATGTTCCTGTGTCATCTGACAGGAGCTGCCGGCAGCCTCCTGGCATAATTCTTCACAAACACAAGCATCCCTCTTACATGAAAGCAGAGAAAAACAGCTTGTAACTTTGCTTTACTTTGTGAAAGTTCCCGGGTGAAGTGACTAGCATCAGGATTGGCGTCTGGGAACCCAGGTATCCAGTGGACAAGTCCTGAATTTCAAAGGTGCCCGTCGTTCTGGGCGGGGGACGTGAAAGCGCTGGAATTGCCAACACTGATGGGAAGCCAAATTCGGAGCCAAAGGCCTTGTTTAAATCACCACCCGTGCATCCATCAGAGCCAGGCTGCCTCCGGGTGCCATCTGGCACACCGCAGAGAGCATGGATTCTCATCCCAGTCCTCCTCCTCAGAAGCCTTAGCATAATCTCGGGCTTGTTACTTAACCTCCCCGGGGCCTAATTTCCTCACTTCTGAGGGGCTCACAATACTCGTACCAAAGATTGCATCTGTCGTACATGACAAAGTAAGTCATTTTAGACACTGAATGCGAAACACAAAACAAAATCGTGTTTGTAAAAGTGTTCCGCGCAGCCTGAAATGCGGCATGGCTTCCAGACGCCGCCATCCGTCCTTGGACGGCCATCCTTCCGTCTACCGAGCAGCAGGCAAATGACAAATGCCAGCCACTGTGCTGAATGGAGATCCTGTGCAAGGGGGTCCCTGGCGCATCTTCAATATAGGGACAGGAAGGGACGTACAAGTTACCAGCTCCTTAGGAGACCAAAATCATCTGGAAAGATGTGTGCGCTAAGGCCATGAGGGATCAGGCGGCAGGCTGAGGAATCCAGGTGAGCTTTTCTCAGAGCTGAATCTAGAAACAACTTCAGAGGGCACCGGCGGTGAAATACTCAGGACAGGTGAATCCATGCTTCTAGCCGAACAAGCAAATGGCCTCATAGAGAGAGACTTGTCTGGAAGGTTTTGTCCATCTAGGGGTGCAGAGAACAAGAGTTCCTTCCGGAGAAAAGTGTGTATCAGGCAGTTCATCCTACCTTGTGTGCGTAACACACACGCCCAGGAGTGATGTGTTTTCAATCAGAGGCGGGCACAGTAAGTAGAGGAGGTATGGGGAGGGGAGGGCTGGTCTACACTGGCCTTGACTGCTCTTGGATTTGCCCACATACTGGATTTTTAAGTGGCAGTTGAGGAGCTAAGAAGTCAAATACAGCTTCTGGAACTCTTAAGTGGCCTGGAGATAAAATCTATTCTTCAGGACCTTTAAAGATAAAAGCCCTAGAATATGATCCAAACTTTCATTTAGAATTTCTGGAGGGGCTACAGAAGAGTAGGAACAAGCCAAAACTAGGCCAGAATTTGCCAACACTGAAACCCAGCTTCAAATAAATGAGTTCATAGCTTGGAACTAGCCCCAGCACAAAGCCTGCCAGAAGAAATAGTAAATGCTTTTTTGAGGGGAAAGAGTACCATCAAATCATCTATACAATTTTTATACATCATGGCTGACAAGCAACAACAAAATGTGTCAGGCACAGCAGCCTGGAAAACAAAGCCAAGAAAACAAAGAAAAGAGACAAAACAAATGTTAGAAACGGATCCATAAATACTCATGTGGAGAAGCCATTTTATATAAACTCTAAATTAACTAAAATTTAAGAATATGGATGAATGAAGAGGAATTTTATAAGAGAATCTAAATCTATTAGAAATTAATTAACTCAAAATGACAACTTTATGGTATGTAAATCATACTGCAGTTAAAAAAAAAAATGAAGAAAAATCCCAATAACACAAAGCAGTAGCCACGATGTTATTTTGTCAAGATCATAAAAATGCATCCAGATGATGAGTAAGTGGTCAGCTCCACCATATGATGTAAGTGGGTGTATGAGGTTCCGAGCAAATTTTCATCAATAGTGTATTATATGAGTTCAAGGAATCTGACAGCAGTATCACTGGAAGTCTAGGCAGTACGCTTCAGAGAACCGTCTTACATCGCTGAAGTGTCCGCTAAGTTGGGACAGAGACAGTGATGTCGAAGGCAGCGTGAAGAATTTAAGTACAATTGTGCCATGAAATGTGAAATTGAAAATGTTTAAAACAGTGTCTCTGAGTTACCAGGCGTTTTATGTGTGGTCGTAAATAGATCTACGGAACCAAAGTAACAGATATCACATGTAAAGAAAGAGGGTGCATGAATGAGAAGATGGTTTAGTAGAAAATATTGAGTCTGTAGGGTCAAGGAGAAAAGGGCGGAAAGTATTTCAAGGGGGCATGGGAGACAGCTGAGGACGTGATGGAAATGTCCGAAACATAAGTAATTTTCAAAGAGAAAAGAAAAAAATGGAACTCACGTAATATTTGTCTAACTTTCCCCCAAATTAACCCCCCAGAATGAAATATGCATAAATGCACACACCTGTAGAGAGATGTATTTGAGTCAAACTTATAAAACCAAAAACAGGGAGAAAAATCTAAGAAATCAACAGAGAAAATAAAATGAATCACCTTGAAAGACCAATAATAAGAGAGAAGGTTCAACTGAAATATCAGAATCCCAGAGCCAAGAGCACGTCACCCACACAGGGGGAGGGGAAGGAGCCCCGCCCAGAATCCTGTGTGCTGAAAAAATGTTTTCCCAAGGTGAAGGTAAAATGAAGGCATAATCAGACTATTACTGCATTAAACACTAGTAGAACTTTATCTACAGAATACCACAGAAGTTGTTTGGGTAGAAAAGAGACTCCCAGGATAGACATAGAAGTGCAGAAATGGATTGTGTATAAATTATACCTATAATTGCAGCCATAATTATACACTGTAATATTGTAAAAAATTTAATTCGTACAATAATATAAAATGAAGTATGTAAAATATAAAATTAAAATATAAGGCAATATTGGTATAGAAGTAAGGAAAGAGTAATGTATTGTATAGTTTTTAGGCTCAAGTAAGGATAAAATACTCTAGAAACCGTCACAGCAAGAATGCAAGTAATAAGCCACTGGGTGACCAATAATCACGGAGTAAACAGAAGTATAAACAATGAGATAAGAGAAGGGGAAAAGGAAGGATAAGAATACTGGAATAAACCAAAAGAAAAAAAATACCCTGGGAATACAAGCACGGATCAGATGCGGTAAGTAGAAATAGTAAGGCAGAAACTTCCAGTAAAAAACATCAATATTGGGAAGCGTGAGGGGCTCAGTCGGTGAGCGTCCACCTTTGGCTCACGTCATGATCTCACGGTTCGTGGGTTCGAGCCCCGCATTGGGCTCTGTGCTGGCAGCTCGGAGCCTGGAGCTGCTTCCGATTCTGTGTCTCCCTCTCTCTCTGCCCCTCCCCTTCTCATGCTCTGTCTCTCTCTCTCTCTCTCTCTGTCTCAAAAATAAATAAACAAAAAAAATTTTTAAAAATCAGTGTTTAGGTCACGTATGAAGAGACTAAGTACACTAATAGGTAAAAACTTCATTCTAAAGTAAAACATATGCTATAGATTCTTACAAAAAATTAAAGCAACAGAAATGCTGGTGGATAAAAGATGGATAAAGGATGGATAAAGAGGTACCACGCAAACAATAGCTAATAACCACAGCAGTGAGCTAATCACGGTAATGACGAGGCCATATAGCCATCAAACATCAGACACAGTGAACTTTGAAGCACACGGGATTGCTAGTGAAAAAAAGAAACACTTTATAGGCACCAAAGGGTCACTCCTCTGGGGAGATAAAAATTCTAAAAATATTGTCACTGAGGAACACAGCCTCCAAGTACCCATGAGCAAAGGCCATAAATTGACAAAGAAATCACTGTTACGGGAGATCCTTACAAATCTCACTTTGCAGCTAAAAGCAAAAACAGACAAAACGGTCAGTTGCTGAACAGAAAACTTAATAGATTTAGTGGATTTAATGCATATAGAGAATATGTGCCTCCTGTCCCCGTTCGTTGAATCACAAAGTAAGTCTCAAGGAGTGACTGTGAGGTTGGAGTCGGGCCCCCGCATTCTCTGGCCGCGGGGGGGCTGAGCTAGACACCAGTATCAACATGAGAATAATAAGGAGGAGATAATTTCCAAATATAAAAAAAAAACCCCAAGCAACACATTTCTTAATAAATCATGGATCAAAGAAAAAAATTCACAAAAGAAAATTAGGAGATATTTTGTCACGTCTGATTATACGACCACAGAGAACAATGTGTGAGGTGCCACCGCCGCCGCTGTGTTTGGGAGGTACGATTTAGGGATATGATTCGTACATTCAAAAAGGCTAACGGCTCAAAACCAATCTGACTACCAATTTCAAGCAGTTAGGATAAAGAATCAATTACATTTAAAATGACAGTTAAGTACAAAATAAAGATAAAATCAGAAATTAAACAAAATGAAATAAACTATTGTATCAAAAACACAATTGACTAAGTCTGACTCGAGAGGAAATAGAAAAATCTGAAAAGTTCTGGATTTATTAAAGTGTTCGATAAGTAAATCTATAATTAAAATGAATCCATACCAAAAAATTTCCTCCAGGCCTGTATACCTTCAGATTCTACTAAACATTTACAGAATAACAAATTATACAAGACTCTTACAAACCAAGTGTCTTCCAGAAAGAGAAGAAACACGTCTCAGTCGTCTTGATGAGGTCAGAACCACTTTGATAACGAAACCTCACATGCACTTTATAGATGAAGGTTGTGTGGGGACTGGGTAGTCGCTGAATTATACCCACTCCACCACCAGAAATATCTACATCTTCCTAATCCCTGGGTCTGTGCGTATGGTACCTCATATGGTGAAAGGGGCTGTGCAGATGTGATCAGTTAAGCATCTGACTACGGGGATTCTTCCCAGATCGGCGGAGCGGGTGTAAGGCAATCAGTCACGAGGGCCCTCGCAAGAGGAAGACAGGAAGATCGATCAGCAGGAGTTGTGACGACCCACACGAGAGGCTGGAGAGATGGGGGACGGGCCGTACGCCAAAGAAGGCCGGTAACTTCTAGAAGCTGGAAAACCAAGGGGATGGATGGATTCTGCCTGGAAGCATCCAGAAAGCTGTCAGCTGCTGGCAGCTTGGGTTAGACTTCTGCCCTCCAAGGGCACCTGTGGGCTCAGCAGTTGAGCTTCCAAGTTTGGCTCTGGTCATGATCGCACGGCTCATAGATGGGTTCGAGCCCCGTGTCGGGCTCTGGGCTGACAGCTCGGAGCCTGAAGCTGCTTCCGATTCTGCATCTCCCTCTCTGTCTGCCCCTCCTGTGCTCACATTCTGTCTCTCTCTCTCTCAAAAATAAATAAACATTGGGGCACCTGAGTGGCTCAGTTGGTTGAGCCTCTGACCTCAGATCAGGTCATAATCTCGTGGTTCATGAGCCCTCTGCCCTCCCCCCGCAAATTCTGTCTCCCTCGCTGAAAAATTAAATAATAAAATTTTTTTAATTGGAAAAAAGACTTCTGCCCTCCAGCACTGTAAGTTAATAACTTGTGGCTTTTAAACCATCAGGTTTGTGGACGTTTGTGACGGCAACAATAGGACACCAATACAGAGACCGATGTCTCAGTGCTCACGGGTGCCCCCAAGGTGAACATCAGAGACTCAGGTCCACGGACCATGACAACAGGCAGCGTGTGGCAGTCCATTCCGTCCACGGCGGGGAGGCCGGGGTGCAGAAAGTCAGAGGCTCATTGAACGTGGTCGCTGCAGGTTCCCATGATAACCGAACAAAGAAGACAAATCGTACCATCATCTCCATAGACAGATAAAAGGCATTTGATAAAATACAGCGTGTACTCCTGGTTTAAATAATGATTTCCGCAGACTGGTGATACACGGAAACTTGCTTCATCGAATAAAAACCACCAAAAAAACCCCAAGGAGCATCACGATGACAAGGCACTGGGGGTATCTCGCCCGGTGTTGGGAACAAACGTCCCTTCTGTTCTGACACGCGCTGAAGTCCTAGTCACTGCAACAAAGCAAGAAAAAGAAATGACCGTTGCAAGACCGGGAGAAATACGCTCAGGTGACATGATGTTGTAATGCGTTCGAAGGCTTCTATGGACAAACTAGATTAATAAATAAGTACATTTAATAAGTCCGCTGGACATGAGGCCCAGGTACAAAAGAAAAACAGAATTTAAAAAGACTCCATTAGCCATGACTTGATAACTCTAAATTCCTAAAAGTAACTAAATATGTCCAAAGATCTCTACACAGGAAATGACAAAATAGTCTGCAGAAATTAAATAAAAATAATGGATTGAAATATGGAATAGTTAAATACCAGTCCTTTCCAAGTTGGTCTCTGGTCTAATGTAATCTTAAAATCTCGGCCAACATGTTTTTGGGAACAGTGATTCAAAAAATCATTCTAAGCCAATTCTGAAACCTGTATGGAAATGGGACGGACCAAGAATAGCGGAGACAGTCTTAGAAAAGAAGGCACGGCAAGAATCACCGCGCCAGGAATCAAGATTCACTGGAAAGCTCCGTGTTGAGTGAGTGTTGGAGAGCCAGGGCAGACTAGCAGGCCGGCGGACGGGCGGACAGTCCGGGACAGACACACACTCTTCAGACAAATAATTTTTCCCGGCGGCGGCCCAGAGCGGCGGGGAGACGTCTGCTCAGTAAACGATGCTGCGTCCACTTGACATGTGTGTGGAAAAAATACACCTCATCTTCTTATGCTGGCACACAGAACAGATTTCCAGAACTGTTGAAAATCTGAATGTGAAAAGGGGGCAAGTGAGGAGACTCTGTTCACGATCATCCAGTGGTAGCGGTTCCTCAGCAGGTGCCAAGGAGGTGCGATGGATCCCGCAGTAGAGTTAGGAACTTGTGGGGCGGCTGGGAGGCTCAGTCAGTTAAGTGTCCAACTTAGGCTCAGGTCATGATCCGTAGTTCGTGAGTTTGAGCCCCGCGTCGGGCTCTGTGCTGACAGCTCAGAGCCTGGAGCTGCTTCTGATTCTGTGTCTCCCTCTCTCTCTGTGCCTCCCTCGCTCACTTTCTGTCTCTCTCTCAAAATAAAGACATAAACAAATTTAAAAAAATAGAAGTCGACATAAAAAGAAATGAAAGTGAGTCACTGAGAGGAAGTGGCTTACGGGCCGCGGGGTCAGAGGCCCCAAGCCCCAGGGGGCACCGCAGGCCGGGCTCAGGCACAGAGGCAGCAGTTCTGAGGTGTAACCTCTCCTTTCTCGGGAAAACCTTTGTTCACCCCTTCGACTGACTGGACAGCCCACAGACACATCACGGGTAACCTGCTTCCCTGACGGTCAGCCGGTGGCCTGGCTGCCAGGAGACGGCCACCGGAGGACCTGAGCGAACAGCCCTGGACCGGAGGCTGGCCAGCCTGACCGCTGCAAGTAACCACTGCAGACCCTCCGGTCGTCCCCTGAAGGCCACCTTCCCACAGAGGCCTTCTCCGAATGGCCACTGCCTGTCTTCGCCTCCACGTCCCTGTCCGTTGACTCCTGGTTGATTTGCTTGAACAGGGCCACCGATCACCAGGTTTGCTGTGCAGCCTGGCCTCCCGTTTACTATTGTATCTGGACCCTGAGGACGGTGGGTGTGACCCCCACACCAGGCAAGCCCGGGACCCCAGTGTTACAGAGGACCCTGCGGGACGCTTCCTTCTGTCCAGCGCCTCGCATCTCGCGACACTGGACGGTGTCCACACCCAGCGCTCTGGACGGGGTCACAGCATAAGGGAGACGGCAGCCTCTGGGGGCCCGGCTGCGTGACGGACTTCTCCAAGCGCTCCAGCCAGCTGACCTCAGGGAGCCACGTCCACGTCCGTCAGGTTTCCTGACTTCCTTGTGCCATGACGAGATCCTGCAGATCAGAGACCTGGAGAAAAAGCCCAGCCAACTGGGCTCTTGGCTTCAGCACAAGCTTGGAAATCAAATAAAACGCATCCACCACAGCGAGCCTAGCCAATCACGACTGCTGTAAAGAATTAGCTGTGAATTAGTCTCTGCTCTGAGTTTTTCTCCCCATCAGTCATTCCGTGAAATGAAATTAGGCAAACAATGAAGGGAAGAGGCGCCGATCACAACTGTCTGACATCTGCCTCCAACATCGCATTAGAAGCGAGGGAGAGGGGCAGGCGCGCCCGCAGGCGGGGGACACAGGCGTCACGCACTTTAGCGCAGGCTTCCAGAGCGGGCGGGTGCTCTCCCGAAGCAGTGGGGCGGGTGGGGGGTCGTTCTGGGGAGGGGCGGGGTGGGGAGTTCGTTGGGGGAGGGACAGGGTGGGGGGGTCGTTCTTCGGAGGGGTGAGGCCTTCTTTCTGGGCAGGCAGCTCCGTGGCAGAGGCTCCAGTGTGAGGCCTCCCTGGAGGGAAAGGGGGCTGCATCCTCCGCAGGTGCCGCCTCCTGGGAGCACCCACCACCCTCGGCACATGATTCAGAAATGGACCCGTAGCGTCCTGCCCAGGGCCGCCCGTGCCCCGGAACTCACCAGCTGTCCGAGCGGCTGACTGTAGGAACCGTTCAGACAGGCTCAGCGCGGCGAGGGGTCGCCTGTCGCCTGGGGGTCTGTACCCGGGACCCCAGAGCCCCCTCGGCACCTGGGCGTCATTACTCACCCCTGAGAGCAGCTTGGAGCCGGGCCGCAGGACCCGGATGCGCTTCAGGACGGGCAGCTGGATGTCCTTGCTCACTCCTGGGAGGGCCTCTCCGTGCTGTTCAGGGAGCAAGCACCTGCCGGGAGGCGGAGCAGGGGCTCCGTGCGGCCGCGGGGGGTCCCAGACACGGTCCTGCCACGTCACAGGAGCCAGGGACAAGGCTGATGTCCACGCGAGCCTGGGCTCCGGGGACCGCGGAGGGTTCACCCGACTCTGATTCAACCTTTTGCACCTCCCTCTCTCTCTCTGTCTCTGTCTGTCTCTCTGTCTCTGTCTCTGTCTCTCAGCCCCTGAGCAGCCTGGGCCGGCCTCCGGATAGAATCCTCTACCCTGAGCCTTCTGACCCTGGAACCCCCAACCTGCTTTCCGCCAGGCCCGCTCCTCTTTGTAAAACCCTGCAGACCTCGAGGCCAGAGCCGTCTCCCCCCAAGAAGCCCCGCCCCCACCCCGCCAGCACCCCGTGAATACGGTGACTCCTTGCGCACCTGGATCCCTTTTCCAGCCACGTGCAGCTGTTTAACCCTTGAAATGAGGCTGGACGGCAACTAGGTTTTCTTTTATTATAATTGATTGAATCCAGATAGCCACAGATGGCTAGTGGCTCTCCAGGCAAGAATGCAAACTTAGAGGGGAAAACTGAGGCAGGGAGTAGGTGGGATGGAGCATCCTGACACAGGCCTCCCAGCCGAGCAGTGACAAGGTGGCGACAGTCCAGGCCTGTTCCGGGAAGTCCCCGCGTCTCCACACCTGGGCTGCTGCTAAGCGGACAAGACCACAGCTGGAGGAGAGCAGAGACGCGGCACGAAGCCCCTCTCACGTTTGAGCACCTCGCGCGGCCCCGGGGCGCAAGGGTCCCTCTCTGTGGGGGTGAGGGGTCTGTCCATCATGCTCCTGCCGGGACGGGGGGCTCAGGGAGGCTCCACTCCCCCATCCGGTGACTGAACCCCACCTCCGGCTCTCTCCCCCCGTCCCACGGAGAAATGCAGATTTCTTTCCTAAAGCTTTTGCAGGGTGATCAGCGGTAAGAGCAGTCTGGGCCTCGTGTCGCCCTGGCTCCTTCCTCTGGGGGCTCCGGACACCCGTCCCTTGTCTGGCTCTGCAGCCGCCGGGGTGACGGGCGGGACGGCTCTGTGCTGGGGGGCACTGGCTGGAGGTTAACCCGGCTTCCCAGGAGCTGGGGCGCCTGCAGGGGACGCCGAGCGAGGTTTTACTGTCCCTCCCCCCCTCCACCGCCCACAGAGGTTTTCACTCGGGGTCAGAGGCTCTGATTGCTGTTCCGGATTTGGCTGACCCGCAGCAGCCCCTGTGCAAATTCCTCCGTTTCTTCGAGTTCCATTTTCTTCCTCACGTAATTGCAGCACAATCGGGCTCCCTCGCCTGCCTTGTGGAGGCCAACTGGCTAAACGGAGCCACCTGCTTTGTTGTCAGGGAAGTCCGGGTGCCTGTCCCCTCAGCAAAGCCCGGCACTTCTCCTGCAAGAGATCTGCGCAGAGGATGGAGTTGCTTCTGAGGGGGCTTGGGGAGCAGCCAGGCCATGGCAGAGAGCTGGCCGAGAACACGGCCCCAGTGCCCGGGGGACTCAGTCGGTTAAGCGTCCGACTTTGGCTCGGGCCATGATCTCACAGTCCATGAGTTCGGGCCCCGAGTCTGGCTCTGTGCTGACAGATAGCTCAGAACCTAGAGCCTGCTTCCAATTCTGTCTCCCTCTCTCTCTGCCCCTCCCTGCTCGCTCTCTCTCTCTCCCCCAAAAATAAATAAATGGAAGAAGAAGAAGAAAAACGACAAGAGCAGCAAGACGGCCCCTCGTTAAGCCCTGGAGAGCAGCGTGCACCCCGAGGTCACACCGCCTTGAGGCCACGGTCCTGGCATTTCGTACCCGTGTGGGCCTGGCTTTGGCAGAGGTCTCCGTGATGTTACAGAGGATGGACAGGTGAGCCTACACCTGTTGTCCTATGTCAAAGGGCTTCTGGGAATTGTCATCGGCCAGTCAAGAAACTCCAGGCAGGGGACCCCCGGCAGCACGGCGGTCACGCTCCTTCACTGTGCTGCTGCTGTTATAGTCACAGCGTGCCGTCCCCACATGGGAAGTGACTTCCTCGGGTCCTGCCTGGAGCCTGTCACCTAGCTGGAAGTCCATACGAATGACCCGATGGGTAACTGTATGGAAAGACGGGGGGCAGACCCAGGGACACACACAGAGACTGGCGTGTGTGAGCATTTTAAACCTCCTGGCACTGATCCCCACAACGTCAGTCTTGCAAACTCAAAGGCTCGGGAAGACCCGCCGGCGCGACACGTGGTGAAGGAGCCGAACCGTCCGGTCAGTTTACCCAAAGCAATTGACCGAAGGCATTGCTCTAATCAATACAGCGCGTTGTGCCTAATGGGGTTCCCAGAATTAGCAAAATAAGAATGCAGTATTTGCAAGATACTTCTACTAGAAAACGCTTTGCTGCTTTTCTGAATCTCAAATCTACCTGGTCATCCTGCATTGTACCCAGAAACCTGGCTCTTGTATGCGCATACGAGACTGTCTGCAAACACACCCTAACCTGGATCCCACACGGGATTTCTCTATTTACTGATTTAAACAATCAACGGCAATAGTGACTTTCATGAAAGCAACCCGGAGTGCAGAGCTGAGCTGAGCACGGCCCGTTCTCTCCCGGGAGCCACCGCAGACGGACGCTGTCCGGCGTGAGGCCCCCCACGCTTTCGTGAATTCCCTCCCGGGCGGGAAGCCATTTAACGGAAATAGGCTGGCGTCTGGCCAGCACCCCAGCCTGACCCCAAAGGACGTCCTGGACAGTGAGGTGACTCGCTGCTGTCATGTCTGAGCCCGAGCTGGGCCACCGACAGAGGGAAAGCCAGCGTGACCGAGCCCTAGCAAAGACTCGGTCTCGGCCAGTGCTCGGCCAGACCCCGTTCAAATGCGCTCTCCCAGCAGGAACACCCGGACGGCTTCTCACAAAAGCCCATTTCCCAACCTGGCTCCCTTCGTTAAACAGACTTGCTCTGTCTTTGGCCACACACTCAAAGGGATGATGCTGTATTATCTATTGTGCGTGGTCAGGACATATAGGATATTTGATGGAGGAAATGTTCAGCTCCTCGGAAATTCAATTCCATTAAATGCAGCAAATGTCCATCGAGTGCCTATAACTGCCTATCACTTTGATGGGGAGCGCCTCTCCAGGATTATTTTTCAAACCAGAGTATTCATTAGTCAAGATACAAGATTTCCAATGGACACTTTGGTCGAGGCACTGGGCATTTTCTCAACCCCTTTTCCATGTCCGTCTTCCATCAGGGACAAATGGGGGACAGTGGTCCGGGTGACACTGGCTGCATGCCATGACCCATGGTCTAGTGGGAGAGGTGACCATTGGAAGAGACTCAAGGAGACCCCAGTAAGGGGCACTGGCGGTGGGAGGAGAGGGCAGGAGAAGTTCATTCGGTGGGGGTCATGGAGTCCAGCGTGAGGGTGGCCTGGAGCCCCCGGATGACAGGGGCTTGCTTTATACTGCCTCCCCAGCAGGCGGGGGTGGGCCGAGCACCAGGTGGTCAGCGGGTAAACAGGTGCCGACTGGCCACAAGCCCTGAATGATGTGCAGGGACTCGAGAGCCGCGGAAGCAGAGAGAGTTCTATCCTAGCCGTGACTACGCAACTGGAATCTCGCAGAGACGTAGGTTTGGAGAGCGAGGATAATACAAGCAGCAGGGGTCAGCGAGGGGGTGTGCGCGTGGGGGGCTGCTGTGCCCTGGCACACGCGGTGGGGACTTAACCCACAGAAACGCGCTGTCTCCCCTGCCCGTTCCCGGCGCAGGAAGACTGAGATCCGGGTGTCCGCAGGGCTGATTCTTCCGCAGCTCGGGGCAGGGCTGAGTGTGCTCCTGCCTCTCTCTGGCTCCCGGTGTTCCGCCGGCAGTGACGAGGGTCCTTCTCTGCTACTGCATCTCTCTGATCTCCGCCTGCGTTTTCACACGGCGTCGTCCCCGTGCCCATGTCTCTCTGTCCAAACGCCCACATTACCAGTCCTTTCAGCTTGGGGCCCAACCTGCTCCTGTACAATCACAACTCATCACACTTACGACACCCCTATTTCTAATAAACCTGAGGCACTCGGAGTCAGGACTTGAACACGTGAACCCTGGAGGGAGAGTTCCACTCTGGAGGCTGTGTGTGCGGTGCTTCCTTCACTTCATTGTGTTTGGCTTCCCTTCTGTCCCTCCAAAGGCGGCCACTGTCGCAAGGAGGACCGTGGTTTACAGCGGGGGGCAGGGGACGCAGGAACAGGGAGTCGAGCATTCACTGTGTGTCCTGCTTCAGGACTTCATGGCACCGATTCATTTGATCGGCAGCATGACCCTGCAAGGCGGGTGGCCGCCCTGTCCTGACCCTATAGCTGATGGAACTGGGGTGCAGGCGGGGGAGGTGGTTCGCCCCGGATCCCGGAGAGTAAACACAGCTGGAGTCTCATCTGGGGTCTCCTCTGGTGCTGTGGGGGGAGGAGGAGCCCCGCTCAGCAGGAGGTCACCAGCCAAAGTGGGGGCACGGTGACGGTGACGGGACAGCTACAGACTGCAGGATGGACCCCGGACCTGGGGACTCACGTGGGTCAGATCTCAGTGGTACAGGGACGCCAAGTGGGAGCTTCTCCTCTGCATTGTCCTTTTCAAGACCACGGTCAAGGTGACAACAGCTGTGGACATTCCAGCAGGTAGGGGGCAAGGACCTCAGTCCACACCGGGGAAAACCAGGGTGGATGACATCATGTCACAGGCTGTTGCTGGAGCGGAGAACATCCCCAACCAAGGAGGAGGCATCATCTGCACCTCCCATGCCACCTGCCCCTCCACCAGGAAGAGGGAGTGAAAGGCAAAGACACAAGAGACAAATCCAGGAAAGAGCCTCAAGAAGAGATTTGAATTTTGCGTTCAGCATCAACTCCGTAGAAACTGAGTTAACCAAGAGACACGTGGTCACACCCAGAGAAACGGATGTCTCTTGGCCAAGCCCCTCCCTTCCCCCCTTGACCTCGGCACCTTCCCCTATCTGCTAGGAAAGGGGCACAGGAGCCAATGAGACCAGACGTACGGATTAAAGAGGCACATGGCCCGTCTGGTCATCTGACTTGCAGAGAGCACGTTGGACGTCCTTCCCTGTTTGGATTCAAACAAGGAGCAGGAGTGACCACAGGCACGACAGAAAGTGCACCGAGTCTAATGGCCAGGAGACCTCAGAGGGCTTCTGGGCTAAAGGGTGCTCACCCCTGCCCTGTAGCAAACGGAGATCTGTCTGCATATTCCGTAAGGGTATCTTGAGCTCTTACTGAGCGAGGTGACCGCCAGGTGCAGAGGCCACTGAAGGGAAAGATAAGGAGGGTCCTAGGGTCTGTGGGGGAGCCTTTCATGGCCTGTGTCAGGGAGGCTTGGAGGGGGCAGTGTTGAGGCAAAGAGATTAGTTTGAGCTCATGGATGTGGCCCCGGGGATGGAGGAGGGAGCGAGACCCAGGAGATCCGTTCCGGGCCAGCCTCCTCTGCGTCGTGTGTTCCGACGCGCGGCCCGCTGTCGGGCTTGCCCCGGGATTCTCCGTCGCGGGCAACAAGGCGCACAGAAGAGCATTTCTCATATGACTCAGCACGGCTTCCTTTCATTGCAAAAAATACATGTTTGATGACGCACTGACACTTAAAAGAAAACTGCGATTCTAAGTCAAAGAAGGTGGGCTACAGCTTTTGTCCTTGGGAAGTTTGTGGTAAATAATTTCCTTGGGGTCACATTGGGTGTTTCCATAGGCTCCATGTGCAAGGACGTGACTGTTTGCCCCGTCCATTAATCCAGAACTCCCAAACCCGAGTTATCATTCAACACTTGGGGGTAATAGTTGACATCATTGATCCAGCTGTCTGGAAAATTATATTATGACAGCGCTTTCTCTAATCATCCGTCAGGAAAAAAAATCATTTGGTTCATCTCGTACTTCTTTCTCTCCGAGGCCTGACATCGCCGGTAACCCCACCATTGATCAGTATAAAGCTAGATTCTTAAGTGCATTTTTAATGACTTCTCGCCATGGTTGGGAACAATCGGACGGAACAAACGTGGGCTGTTCTCGCCCGCACCGGCCATCTGTTTCCATCTCGGGCTCCTGGAGGCTTTCCTTCAGTTGCTTTGTATCAGGCAATTGTTGGAGTTGGCGGAGATGAGCTCCAATTGAGGTGTAGATAAATCGAAAGTTTAAAACACAAATCATTGAAGTTGTCTTGGAACTTAATTGCCTCTTTGCCATCTGACATCTCCCCTTCTCCATCAGGCTACAGAGATATTACTCAGAGTTCCAGCCGACCCTGCGTGTCTGCAGATGAGTAATTGTAGGGATTCAAGGAGCACAAGAGGAAAAGGCTCTCCGGTCGAGAGAGCAGAGGGAAGCCCGGGCGGTCGGGGGCCTCCCTGATGGTGCAGAGCCTGCAGGGTGGGTCACACGGGCACAGGGCACGGGCCGGGGCTGCTGAGGCTGGTTCTGAGCTCTTTCTTCTCCTCCGTGCATGGCCTTCCACCCACGGGACTCCCAGAACTGTCCCTACGTCCTTAGGAGTGACTTCTGTATCGAACAGTGGACTCTTGACCTCGAGGAGAATGGCAAAGGTGTTTCACTCTTGTGTTGTCCCCTAAAATCTAAATGAGAGTAGAGCATCCTAGGCAGTGGGGGCAGGGGAGGAGGGAGTCTAGCAGAGGGCCGGTGAGGATGACCTTCCCCAAGGTCATGTTCAGGAAGAGACAGAAACTCTTACATAATATTATGCCTGTTCTGGTCACCGGGCAACACTGTGACCCTGACTTCAAACGCGATGGATTTGCTTTGTTCAGATGTGACTTACTGTGTGTTCTCCTGTGTCTGGATCCTTCTTTTCCACACTCTGCGTGTGAAATGCAGCCCTGTTTTCACAGACAAGCAGTGCCCGCTGACAACCCGGGTGGCAGAGGGCCGGTGGCACTGTGTGTGCTGCGGTGGTCCGTTTCTCCCAAACCCGCCTCGAGGTCACCCTGCCTGTAGGGGTGAGGACACTGAGGGCAGAGCCGTTCAGCGAAAGGCCCCCGCCCCACAGTGAGGAAAGGACTGGTCCGGACTGAGACCAGCATTTCCTCCAGAAGTTGTATTCTTTTGTTTTTATTTTTATTATAGAAATTTCAAATGTGTGCAAAACTAGAACAATCTAGCAATGCTGCTGGCGGGGGTCCCCCAGCTCTCACTCTGCCCTCACCCTTGCCCAGTCTCCTAGGATTTTTAAAGTGAATTCCAAGGGAAATATAATTTCCTCTTTAAAGATTCTGGTTTGTAACCCACAGATGAGGAACCCACTCCACAACCTTCGACAACCCTTGTTGACGGCCGTTACGTGGGCCACAGATGGTGGATGATCGCTAGCAACTCTGTGTATGGTTGTGTGCATGGGCGCGTGTGTCTGTGCCTGGGGGCATACCTGCAATTCCGTTCTCTGTCTATGAAGGCTCCCACGGTCTTTTGCTGGATTCTCTTCATGTCTCTTTCCCTGTCGATGTGACTCGTTGAAGAAAGGATGTTTGTCCTATGGCTTCCCACAGTCTGTCTTCCACTAAAGGCGTCCCCATTATGACATTAAAATGCTTAGTGTCGGGGCATTGGGGGGGCTCAGTCGGTTAAACATCCGGCTTCAGCTCACGTCACGATCTCATGGTTCATGAGTTCGAGCCTTGAGTCGGGCTCTGTACAGACAGCTCAGAGCCTGGAGCCTGCTTCAGATTCTGTGTCTCCCTCTCTCTCTGACCCTCCCCTGCTCACATCATCTCTCTCTCTCTCTCAAAAATTAGTAAAACATTAAGAAAAAAAAAGAATGTTTAGTGGCTCCTGTGTTTTTTGTAAGTGGATAAGTCTACAAGCTTGATCAGATTTAGGGTTTGCAAGAATATTTCACAGATGATACTCTGCGAGTCTAGTGACTTACACCGTGTCGGTTGTCTCTCACTGGGTGACGTAAGCCGCCACCATTGGCGATCACTGCCTGCACCCATTCATCCATTAGGGTCGAAAGTTGTGATATCAAACTTCACAGTTTATGGGGTGGGCGCTCCCTGGAGTTGCTTTATAAGGAGACACTTCACCTCATCACCTATTCTCTTACCTTGAGGTAAATTCAAACAAGTCAAGCCCAGCAAAAGCCGTGTTTGCCCCGTACTTTCAGTCTTCAGGTCGGGGACGTTTGCCCCCAGTATCCTCCAATGCTGATCACTGAGTTGGTTTTTCAATATTATCATGAACTCATGAATTTAAATCTACTCAATGCTTGCCGAAGCATGGAAGTTCATATCTCTGTGATCCCGAATTTCTTTTTCTGAGTATGTCTCACGGGACCTTGGTTGATTTGGATGGTTTCTTGCTATCAGGTGTGAAGAGATATTCCAAGTTTTCCAAACATATTTTCTGTCCCAGCCATGGAAGTCAGCGATTTCTCCAGCGGATGCTAGTCCTTTCCACGGGCAGTCGTGGTATTTAGACAGAGGTGTCATAACCGCTGCGTGGTGCATTCCATGATAGAAAAATCACTGTGTACATTTAGAAAGTTAAAAAAAAAATAGGGGTGCCTGGCTGGCTCAGTCAGAAGAACATCCGAGTTTTGATCTCGCATCAAGAGATCTTGATCTCGACTCTTGATAGAGAGGGGGTAGAAATTACCAAAGAAACAAACAGAAACAAAACAGAACAAAAAAACCTTTTTAAAAAATACAAAAATAATTCTGCATTTCATAAGCATACTTAGATGTCAGAGTTAACCTAAAACATCAAGGTAAATGTCTGCGAATGGGAAAAAGGAAATAGGAGCAGAGAGAAATGAATTATTTAAAAAAGAAGAAAAGAAAGGGGTTTCCCGGGTGACTCAGTTGGTTAAGCGTCCAACTCACAATATCAGTTCAGGCCTTGATCTCACAGTTCAAGGGATCAAGCCCCATGTAGGGCTCTATCCTGCCCCTCTGGCATTTGTGTATGTGCTTTCTCTCTCTTTCTCAAAATAAACAAATAAACATTTTTAAAAAGGAAAAGAAAAAGAAAGAAAGAAGGAAAGAAACAGATTCATGTTTTATGAACTGAAATGTTAGTGAATTTAACTTCTCTCATCTGGAGGTCGATAAGTGAATAAATGAAATTTTAAAAGGAAAGAAATTGTTGGAGATCCTTACAGACAATAGAGCCGCGGTTGGCGGGAGGAGGTGGCGAGTGGCCACTAGTGGGTGTGGGGTTTCTTTATGGGATAATAAAAGTGCTCTGGAAGTAGATTGGGTGATGCACCTCTACTTGTAAATATACTAAAAACCACTGAATTGTACCTTTTATAAGGGTAAATTTTATGGCTTGTAAGTTATATCTCAATTTAATAAAAGGAAAGAAATACTATGTTCTATTACCCTTCTAGATACACACACGCCGTAGAGAAACTCACAGGTGGAGTTGGTGCTTGCTGGTCAGGGATCTGTGCACAGCCTGGATGTGTCCCCAGGGCTGGGCTGAGGCTGCAGGGCACGCAAGGTGGCGTTCTGCACAGCGGCCAGAACCTGTGACTACGAGCTACAGAGCAACAAGAAAAAAGCTTAAATACATGGTGTTTTGTGCAAAACGCAAGAAACCAAATGAGATTTACAGCACGCTCTTTTACATGAATTTTAATATATTTTTATGTACACACACACTGCCTATTTTTCAAAGTTTTGCATCTATCTAATTGCATAGTCAAACCCATCAGTGCACGTGCCGAGGCAAGAGGCAGGGGCGGGGAGCGGGGGGGGGGCTAGATGCAGCCGAGGAAGAGCAAACACCGAATGGAACGGAGAGTGGGGGGTCCTACCTGGACCCGCGTGGTCAGCAGCTGGCTGTGAGCCAAGCCCACGGGGACCCTCTCGGCCCCTGAGGCCCCAAAGGAAAAACACGGGCAACAACCTCAGTTCCACCCAAGTGTGTTCTTAATTCACGTCCTCTCTCCCGCCGCCCTTGACATTCCTGTTCCAGCAGGCTGCTACCTCCAAAATCCTCTTCTTTTTCACCCTCACTTTCCAACTCCAAAATTACCTCAATTCACTTAGTTCTTATCTTTCCTCTTTTTGGAGAGCGAATTTTATCCCTGTGGCCAAGCGCTTGCTCTGGGTTCTGTTTCTCCCCCTTGGTGCTCAAAAGTTCGGCACCCAAGTGACTGGGAAGCAGGCAAGTGAGCGCCACTGCCCGCCGTGGGGGGTGGGGACCTGAGGGGAGGACACAGGGGCAGCAGCTTACCTGGAGCAGATGCCACCCTCTGCGCTCTGATCCCTGGCTCCTTGTGCTCCTCTGGGCTCCCAGGATCGGGTAGCCCAGCCTCTGCCTTGCTGCTCCCCAGCTCCAGGAGTGGGTCCTTTTTTTTTTTAATTTGTAATGTTTTATTGATTTTTGAGAGAGAGACAGTGTGAGCAAGGGCGGGGCAGAGAGAAAGAGGAAGACACAGAACCCGAAGACAGGCCTCAGACTCTGAGCTAGCTGTCAGCACAGAGTCTGACACGGGGCTTGAATCCACAAAACATAAGATCGTGACCTGAGCCAAAGCCAGACTCTCAACCAACTGAGCCACCCAGGCACCCCAAGGGTTCTTGTTTTTTAATTTGAGTTATTTATGACTTGCTACGGTGTTCCCTTCTTGGGCTTTCAGCCACTAATACCCATGTGACCAATTCCTTGTATTAAATCCCTTCTGCTGAAAGCCCTGTGCAGGTTGTGCTTCTCTGATAGATCCTGGCTATTTGGTACCAGAAGTATTTCCACTGTGGGGCTCAGATCCTGAAGGTTGGGACTCTCTGATTGGTTTGGTCATTAACATCAGACAGTCACATATGAGTAAATCCATGGTGTGCCGCCACCAGGAAAGGATCTCCTGCTCCTGCTGATGACACAACACCTGGGAAGCCCAGCGTCCATCATTGTCATGGTCAGGCTGATACAAGGATCCCGGGGTAAGAATTCTCCATCTCTACCCTGGAGAGCTTCTAGAACAAAACTGTAAATGCAGGGCCATAATGTCGCATGGACATGTAAGGCATGGAGAAGCTACAGAATTCCAGGGCAGCCCCAAAATAATTTATTTTTTTCTTGCAGCTGAAGTAAGGAGCTGGTTGAAAATCAGATGCAAATATAATCATGCAGCCTGCAGAGTTATAACGTAATTGGATTCATACACCTACTAACCGTCTCGCATGTGTGTTGGAGGATGGCCTGGGAAGAAATGTAATTTTGAGACTCTCGGTGGGTGCATCTAGGTGGGCTTGGATCAGGCTGTGAATCTTGAACGCTGAATCCCTCCAAGGGCGCCCTGCCAGCGAAGTCATTGCTCTCGCCGTCGCTGAGGAGTCCGAGCACTGGGAGAGGGGCCGCCCTCCTGATGCCCAGCCTCCCTGCCCCTTCGCCCAGGACTAGACTCAGCCCTCTCTACCCTTGGGGGGGGGGGGAAGGAGGTGTCATGTCTGACCTGGAGGAGCTACTTTACAGCAAGAAAGAATCACGAGAACTTGCTAATTTTCACCAGCAGAAATGTGAGGAAAACGTGTGGAAATGAATTTGAAGGGTGTCAGACCAAAGATGATGGGAGACAAATTGGGATCAGGCCACTCTCACCCAGTGCCCTGCGCTCACCGAAGATTCTGGGTTCAATGTGTTAGCTCAAGAAGCTGTACGTTTCTAATGATCTTCTTGATTGATTGATTGAAATTTGGACCGCCGATGACCCACACTGTTGGGAATCTTCCCTGGAATAATGTGAAAAAGGAATACCAAGGCGGAGTTCGCTGGGGCGCCAGACGGTGGCTTTGTCATATTTGTGTCACCTCCCCCATCGGGCCTCCGTGAGAGCCTAGAAGACACTCGCCAAGAAATGCATTTGCTGGACCGGAGTCATGTTCTCGAAACCCCCCCAGTCAGCTTGAGATGCCAGCTGGGGGCCCCACCGTGGAGCGGGATGAAGGGCTCCTGAGAAGGACAGACCAGAACGCAAACATCCGAGTGGCAGTGACATCCCCACACCGGTCAGAAGGGACAAAGTGCAGATGGCTCTTCCCACAGGCGTCTTCAGCGGTAACTGCTGGTGGATCGTGATGTCTTCCGGGTGCTGACCGATGTCCCTCCACACGTGAGCTGACCCTGCGTCCTGGTGGGCAGACACTTGACGTTAGAGGCACGTGGAGAGTCGCGCTTTCTCACGCTGCTTCCACAACAGACTCTGTTCATAGACTCAGAGCTGTTTGGCTAAAAGGGAGGTCGAGTCCCAGGGCAGAGGGCCCCGAATTTTCTTCTCAGGTGTAGACTGTGGTCACTCCTCCAGTTCTTCACTGGGGACCCTGAAGCCATTGGCTGGACACAACGCCCCAGGCAAGAGACGAGCTGGGTTTTCTCTGTGCACTTGACCCTAAACGGACACTCATTTCTGAGAAGCCCAATGTGGCTACCGTCCCCCTGGTGCGGTTCTCAGGAGATGGAATCTGGTCCCGCCGGCCCAGGCGATGCCCTCACAGCCTTTGCCCAGTTCCTCGGTGTCCAGTCAGAATAGACATCCGTGGCAGCCGGCAGAGCCCCGAGCGGCCCCCTGGACCGGCCTGTGGGACCCGTGCTGGAGGCAAGAAGTGAGCCAAAGGCTGGGATTTCTCCTCGTGCTCCCGGAGTGGGAGGGGGTGTCAAAGGCTCCTGCAGAATTGCAGAGAACAGTCGGGGTCACTCTCAGAGCCCCGGATGGGCAGGGCTTGGGGGGGCGGGGGCTCTGCACGGAGCACACGGATCCGTCCTGTACGGAAGGCGAGGGCTCCGGGAGGACAGGCTAGCTCAGAACCAGCAGACCAGCCATGAGCGTTTCTACATCAAGACTGTTTTGTGTGTAAGATCCCATCTCCTGAGCAGAAAAGGCATGAGCCTGATGTTCACTGAGGGGCCTCCCTGCCCCGCTCACAATTAAAGGAGCAGGAGAGACAAAAAATAAACTGTGATTTAATCCCTCGAGGGAGTCGTGCCTCCAATGAGTTGTTTACCCTGCGCTGATTGCCATTAAAATTAGTCGTCTGATTAT
This sequence comes from Helogale parvula, assembly GCA_004023845.1. Classification (NCBI taxonomy): domain Eukaryota; kingdom Metazoa; phylum Chordata; class Mammalia; order Carnivora; family Herpestidae; genus Helogale; species Helogale parvula. Next base: position 26,461 of record PJEM01009305.1, read on the forward strand.
TTTCTTCAGACCTGTTTTTTTTTTTCCTGCAACATTCTTACCCCACAGCGTAAGGATGTCTATTAACGCCCCCTTCTGTGTTCCCAGCGGTTACCAGAGTTCATGGTGCATCGTGGGTGCTCTGTAACTATCTGTTAATGAACTTCACGGGAGAGGCAGCGCTGCCCCACGGGGAGGGAGGTCCCAGGCCGCAGAGGCGGGTCTAGCAGAGTTGGAAGTCAGATCTGTCTCCCCCACTCTCTTCCCTCGGCAGTTCTCCGGCAAATCGAACTGAATCATCTCCTCAAAACCAGAAAGGACGCATAGGATCTTTCTGGACAGCTTCTGCCCAGGACCCCTGCAGGGAGCAGCACAGGGAAGGCGTGTGGCCCCTGCTCCCTGACCGAGTGCCCCAAGTCACGGACGAGTCCTCTGGCTCCTCGCTCGCTGCTGGTTCGTGGTCGGGGGCCAGGGAGGAGGCAGGCGGCTCCCTCCAGGATTCAGACCGCCCAGAAGGGAGGACGTGTGACTGACGCAGGGACACGGGTCCTCAGGGTGCGGCCCCGCCAGCAGCCTCGGGGTCAGCGCGTGCTCCGTAAGTGCCTCACGGGTGAGTGAAAGGAGCCTCTGGACCCCAGAGCTTTCACGGGGACGAGGAAGCCTAAATCTTCTGGCCACCATTCAAGTTCACAGCTCCGTCAGCATTTCAAACCTAAAAATCAGAGAACAAGTAAACCCCCTTTGAAAAACCTGATGTTATTTTCTTTAAACAAAAGTGATTACGGGCGCCCAGCGGCTCAGTGGGTTAAGTGTCCGACTTCGGCTCAGGTCACTATCTTGCGGTTCATGAGTTCAAGCCCCACGTCGGGCTCTGTGCTGACAGCTTGGAGCCTAGAGCCTGTTTCGGATTCTGAGTCTCCCTCTGTCTGCCCCTCCCCTGCTCACGCCTGTCTCTCTGTCTTTCAAAAATAAATAAGCATTAAAAAATTTTTTTAAAAAGCAAAAATGCTTGTGTAGCTTTTTTAAATACAAAGTTAACTCGTTTCCTTATCCTAGGCCTGGCTTTCTTCCATTGGTAAAAGAGGGCAAACAAGTTCCCATAAACAGCACTTACTGGCTTGACAATATGATTTGATTTATAAAAATCCAATTTACGCAGAACTTTCAAGAGAGACATTTGTTGTGGAGCGGGGGGTTTTTGACGTTTGGTCCTGAGATCGATGCGTCGGGACAGTTGAGTTAAGGGCGAGCGGCTGCGTCCCCACGCCCGGTGGTGGGGACAGGTGGGCGCTGGCTCCGAGGCGGCGACGGCAGGCGTGACTGCCCACCACACACAGCGGGTCAGGAGAAGGGCTGTAAATCCACCCCGTGCGGGCAGTTTCAGGAAGTCTATAAAGTGCGTATTTCCAGAATTGTGCCAAATTGTTACGGGGGCTTAAAAAAATCAATCCTCTGATCTATCTACTCTCGTAGAGAGTCTGTCATACAGGAAATGGTCAATAAACGCTGTACGAATATTAATAATGGTCATTATTAGCAGTATCGTCTGTACCAGGGTCTTCCCGACTGAAATATGCAAACACAGACGGGGTCAATAGTAGGAGATCAGGCTCTGCCCACTTTGGGGTAGTTCTAACTAGGCCTGGTGCTTTGGGTATTTAATTTCAGATTTATCTCTCTGCTCTCAGACCAGACACTGTATAGATTTTCTGAAGTTCTGGGAGAATGCTTGAAGACACGTCTTTGATCCTTTCTGCTCTGCACAATTGTGAAATAAAACATTACCCAGAAAATATACAAGTAAGTGAAAACCTGTGTGATCACAAGGGTGAAATACTGAGGCATTTTCTGCAGAGCACAGACCAGACCAGCAAATCATCCCTTTAGAGACAGAGGCATGCAGAGTAGTCTGGGTCCCCGACGCCGGGGGCCTGGTGGGGGGAAGGGGCTGGGGGGAGGGCTGTGTGAGCCGGGGGCTCCTCTGGGGGCCCCGCAGATAGCAGAGTGGGCGACAAGGAGGGCACGACTCCGGGGGCTCTGATGGGGCCTGGGGCTGCGGCCTGGACACGGGCTTCATGTCCGGGCTGCCGAGGAAACGGCCCGAAGCACCTGCCGGGGGTCTGCCGGCACCGCACAGCCACCACGGACACGGCCCGTGCCTTCTGCCTCCGTCCGGGGCGTGGAGAAGAGGAGGCTGGGGACCAGCAGGGAAGGGCTGGTCCGGAGCTGGAAGGAGCCGGGCCCTGGCCCCCGGGATGTGGGCTGGGAAGGCCCGGCCCCCCGGCACTCCTGCTCCCTTGTACCTGCGCATTGCTGCACAGACTTAGCGCCTCAGAGCCGCACGTACTTAATAGCTCACGGTTCCCGGCTGGGACTCAGGCCATGGCGGAGCTGGGTGTTTGCGGGGCTGCGGCCAAGTGTCAGCCACGGCCGGCGTCTCACCTGAGGCTCGAACGCCAGGCTCACATGGCCGTTGGCCCCTGCGTGTCGTCCGGCATCCAGAGGCTGCCCACGGTCCTGGCGAGGCGGGGCTCACCTCCACTCCGGGGCCGTGATCCCGCTTGGGGGTGAGGCTCACGAGGGCCACGGGGAAGCCCACCCCGCTCCGCCCACAGGCCTCGAGCACCCTGACCACTGACGGAAGGTCTGAGGTGGAATCGCAGTGTTGAGTGAGGTGCAAAAGGGGACCCTCTTCCTTGTGAATAATTCACGTGTCACTCATTCACTCCTGCACCTGTTCGTTCCTTCACTCCTTCATCCTCAGGGCCCTCCTGGAGGGCAGAGAGTGGCCGCTTGGGAGAGCAGCCCCACTGTCCCGTCCAGGCAGAGTTTGTCCCGCTGGGTCAGGCGGCACGGGACCACTGGGATGCATCTTGCATCCAGAAACTGGAGTCACCCTCCAGGCCTTAGGGGACCCCAGGCCCCCCCACCAGCTGCGGTCCACGGGGGAGCTGGGGCGCAGGGGACACGTGCATAACAAGATAAACGTGTAATTTAATGTCAGGCGGGAATTAGCGCTCTGAAAAAGACATTCAGAAAAACGATTCCCGAAGCTCAGGTCCCCTGAGAAACCAACTGAGTTCCCAGTATCTTCAAAAATACTGTGACTGCGCCCGTGGGACGAGACCCAGGACGTGGAAAGGAGGGCAGGACCCCAGCGCACGGCTGGCATTGAGTTCTTCCTGAGAAGGAGGCGGAGGAGAGGCGGGGGAGGGGCCGGGACGCGGCACGGGGCTCGTAATGACGAGCAGACTCAGGTGTTAGAAGAGCCCAGCGGGGAGACGATGCAGGTTTCAGAAGATTCCAGAATCCTGCCAGGTGCACGCAGGGCTGGGAGGACCCCAGAGAGCCCCTGCCACCCCGCCAGGTGAGAAAGCCTCAGCTCTGCAGAGGAGCCCCGGGAACGCAGCCCCTGCACCCCGAGTGTCGCGGTGCACAGACTGTGCCTCAGGCACTGGGACGGCCATGAGCGGGACGCACGGGGACCCTCAGGGGTCACAAGCTGGACGCACAAGGACCCTCGGGCTGCAGCGAACATGGGTCCGCCTCTGCAGGATAAATCTGGCCGCTGCTACACGCTATAAAAACCACGTGAAGCCATGTGTGACTGAGCTGGGGGTGGGCAAGCCTCCCCAAGGCTAGGATGCTCTGGAAAGTTCTCAGGCCTAACCAGCAAGGAGGCGGTCACATGCTGTGGGGCAGAGTCTTCCCGGCAGAGGGAATTCAGGGGTCGTGGCCTCCGGGAAGGGGCGGTCCCCAGAAATTTGGGGAGCAGTGAGGAGTCCCAAGTAGTGGGGGCAGGAGGTGGGGGACCGGAAGGCGGGAGGCCGAGCCTGAGCTCCCCACCAGGTCCGCGGTGGGACCAGAACCGGGGGAAGAGTGTGGGTTGCAGTCTGCTTGCTGGGAAAGAGCCACGATGGGTCTAATGCCGTCCTGAGAAACAGAAATAGCGACCCCAGGGCTCCGGAGTGTCCGAACCCGCATGGCGAAGGCGCTCGTCACAGTCACGCGCGAGACGGACCTCAGGCAGGCGTGCGAACCTCGCCGGTGGTTCGGTGGCAGCCTGAGCAGTGACGCCTCCCAGAAGGAAGGACAGAACAAGCAGAGTGCGGGCGCTCAGGAGCTTCTCCAGGAGGGAGACCGCGCCACTCAGCTGTCCCGGCCACGGCCCGGGCACCACACCCGCCCCCGCCCCGAGGGACAGGAGAGAGACGGTGTCCTCTGTACTCCCCGGAAAAGGCCCCCCCACAGGAGCTCAGACACAAGGCACCCGGGAGCCATAGCCCACTGAAGGCGGGTGTGTCCCCGCCTCCCCAGCCACACCCCTACCTACAAGGGGGCTGTTACAGCCCTGCCCAGGGACACCTGAGCCCAAACCACAGGCAGGCACAGACAAGGACGGTGGTCACGCCAGCAGCCGCGGGCCTCCGGCTCAGGCCAAGATGTCGGGAGCCGCGCTTAGACGTGGCCAACAATGTCAGAGGGACTGATTTCCCCCCATGGAACCCGCTCCAGCCCGGCCTCGTCCCCCCTCCATGGTCAGGGAAGCGGACCTGCCGGAGCTCTCTGTGCCCCTGGCCCACGTTGACCACAAACCGAGCAGGGAACCCACAGACTCTGCCTCCCTGTTTAGGCTGCGGTCACCTGGCCTGAGCCACCAGCACGGGAACGCGGGGTCCCGAGGCGGTGGCCCCAGGGCCGGCTGAGTGTGTGCCCGTGCAGACGCGTGCCCAGGGCCCTCTGTGTGTGGAGAGCGGCCTGCTGGGCGCAGACCCGCAGGAGGACGCTCCATTCTGCCCCAGGACCTTGAGGTCGACTGCCCCTGAGATCCAGGAAGGGGACACCTTGCCTCAACGTGACAACAACTGAGTACGAGGGGACCCTGTCACGGGCGCCGGCGAGGCTGCAGACGGCCCCGCCGAGGACGGGGGACGTGCTGGTGGCCGCCTGCCCGCCGCTCCCACGTTCCTCCCAGGGGAGGGGCTCCTAAACCCAGATCGACCTCACTGGTAATAAGCCCATTTGACTTTGCCTTTTTCCCTCAGGGATGAGAGCGGGGCATTCACTCACCCTGGGAAGCCCCACAGGGGACGCAGATCCTTGGTCTCTGGCCGTGATGGCCAAGGACGGACGGTCAGGCTGGGCCACACCATCTGCCCCATCTTCCATGTCGGAGGAAGCCTGAGTGTAAGTGGCAGCTCTCCCGCCAGGGCCGCAGCGTGCCTGCCTCCCCCTCCCTCCTCTCTCCTTCCCTCCTCCCTTCCTTCCTTCCCTCCCTCCTTCCCCTCTCCCTCCCATCCATCCTTCCTTCCTCCCTTCCTTCTTCCTTCCTTCCTTCCTTCCCTCCCTCCCTCCCTCCTTCCCTTTTTTCCTTCCTTCCTTCTTTTTTCTTTCTTTTTCTCAGTTCCATAGAATAAAAGGCATCACGTTGATTAGTTCCTCTAACTTTCAATAATGAATCAGAAAAGATAAATATGAAAGGTCTCAAATTAATTCTAAGGAGCTTAATTATTTTTTTTTCCCTGGGATGCATTCTTTCTGAAATGAGTTTTCCTATCTGCCCTGCGTTATAGCAGCCCCCTGGCATGGCAAAAGTTTATTTTGGGCTTGGGGAACGAATTTGCAATTAAAAAACTTGCTGTCATAATCACGCGCATTTGCATAATACGGGCTCTTCATTAGAGCACAGAGAATAAAATCAGTCTGATAATCAAATCAATTCATCTGCTATTTGTTTAGAGTTTGCAGGACCCGTGGAGTCCGGGCTGACGGGCAGGACGCGCAGGCATGGTGCGGGGTGACCGACGCGGAGTCGGGCTGTGGCCGGTGGACGCGTTCAGAGGCGGAAATCGTGTCTCCCTGACGATGCAGAGGAGCGCTCCGGTGACCGTCCCCACGCCCACAGGGAGCCATGCTGGCCCCGACCTCCTCGGAGTTTCCGTGGAAGGGGCACACTTTCCGGAATATAAAACAGTCCCCTGAAGTCAGAATTCCTGAGAGCTTCTGAGCAACGGGCTCTAGGGCCGTTGGGAGCAAAACTGCTCAGCAGAGCAGACGTTCCCTCCCCTAAACCCACAGGCGTGCCCCTGGCCACACGCACACACACACACACGCGCATACACACACACACCCTTCAGGTCATCCTCACTCCTGATTCGTTACCGTTGGTGCCATATGAAAATTCCGGCCTGACGCGGGGACGCATTCAGAGCCAAGTGCAAAAGTCCAAAACTATATGTTGATTTTCACATAGAGAACTGTAACTAGAAACAACTTGAAATATAAAGATAATTGCTCCAAATCCAGTTTCTTATAAGAAGGCAGTGTGTGACCTAAGAGGGTAGAAAGCCTTCCCGGAGGCCTGTGTGACGGGCATCACGGGGCCCTGGGGCAAAGGGCGGCCCCTCTGGGAGAGGCGCCCCCGGCCTGAGCTCCGAGCTCACGTCCTGCCGCCGGTGTCCTCAGTGGGAAGCCGTCTTGCTAGTGTGGGGCAGGGGGTGGACACAAAGGCCTCTCGGAGTGGATTCAATTACCCTACAAAGTACTTTCTTATTACAGCTTCTTGTCAGGTTGGTTTCCATACACCACCCAGTACTCATCCCCACAAGTGCCCTCCTCCGTGCCCGTCACCCTCCTCCCCACCCCCCTCCCCCGTCAGCCCTCAGTGTGCTCTCAGTATTCAGTAGTCTCTCAGGATTTGCCTCCCTCCCTCTCCCCAACTATTTCCCCCTTCCCCTCCTCCATGGTCCTCTGTTAAGTTTCTCCTGTTCCACAGATGAGTGAAAACATATGGTGTCTGTCCTTCTCCACCTGACTTATCTCGCTTAGCATGACACCCTTGAGGTCCATCCACTTTCCTACAAATGGGCCAGATTTCATTCTTTCTCATTGCCATGTAGTACTCCACTGTGTAGATAAACCACATCTTCTTGATCCACTCATCGGGTGATGGACATTGAGGCTCTTTCCATAATTTGGCTATTGTTGACAGTGCTGCTGTGAACATTGGGGTACATGTGCCCCGATGCATCAGCACTTCTGTATCCCTTGGGTAAATCCCTAGCAGTGCTATTGCTGGGTCATAGGGGAGTCCTATTGATAGGTTTTTGAGGAACCTCCACACTATTTTCCAGAGCGGCTGCACCAGTTTACATTGCCACCAACAGTGTAGGAGGGTGCCCGTCTCTCCACACCCTCGCCAGCATCTGTAGTCTCCTGATTTGTTCATTTTAGCCACTCTGACCAGCGTGAGGTGGTATCTCAGTGTGGTTTTGATTTGTGTTTCCCTGATGATGAGTGACACCGAGCATCGTTTCCTGTGTCTGTTGGCATCTGGAATCTATGACGAACTCTTCAAACTCCACATCCAGAAAACAAATAATCCCGTGAAGAAATGGGCAGAGGACACGAGCAGACACGTCTCCGAAGGGGACATCCAAAGTATGTTTGAGCACTGGTGGGAGGTCCAGCCCTGTTCCAGCTGGTGACCTCCTCCCAGCCTCCTCCTCGGCCCCCTCTCCTGCCACAGGTGCCCTTCAGCAGACCCCACCCTCCGGCCTGTAAGACCCCGCCCCTGCCCCTCACACCCTGTGCCCGGGCATGAGGTCATCAAATCACGACGCGGACGCTGCTCTGGGAAGTGGCTTCCACGCAAACTGGCGGCAGAGAGGCGAGGTGACGAGGTGCCGGGCGATGGGGCGTACCTTGTGGTATTTCAGAAGGACCGGGAGAGGCTGTGCGTGCACTTTCCGTGTCCTCACTGAGGTGAATTCTTGACTTCGGGGTCCTGGCCGGCCAGGCGTTGTCATGGGCGCGTCTGCTGTCACTCACTTATTGACCAAACGTGGGCGGAGGGTCTCCTACGTGCCGGGTGCTCCCACAGGTCCTGGTGGCTCAGCTCTAAGCGGGAAATCCCGGTCAGGGGTTCTATTGCGCTCCGCGTTGTGCCCCACGGCTGTGCTGCAGAACCCTGGGCGTATCCCAAACCACCTGCTCCACAGGTGAGCTGTGATGCTCCGCCTCCCGTCCCCGTGACCAGCGACCCTTGCGCACTCTTTCCTCATCAGCCTGGCCAGGCGTTTACCACCCTGACTGACGCCCTGAAAGGACCAGCTTTGGTTACGCTGTTGTTCTGTATTCTTTTCCTATGTTCTGTTCCATTGAGTTCTAGGTGATAGTCATTCTTTCCTTCCTTCTGCCTACTCTGATTTGACTTTCCTTTTTTTTCACCTCTAGTTTCTTAAGGTGGAAGCCGAGGTCATTGATTGCAGAACTTTCTTTTCTTCTAATATGGGTGTTCAATGATATAAATTTTCCTACAAGTCTTTTTTTTATTTATTTACTTTGAGAGAGAGGTGGGGGAGAGAGAGGGTGAGGAGCAGAGACAGAGAGAATCCCAAGCAGGCTCTGCACTGCCAGCTCAGAGCCTGACATGGGGCTCAAACTCACAAACCATGAGATCATGATCTGAGCCGAAGTTGGGCCCTTAACTGACTGAGCCACCCAGGCGTCCCCAACTCCAAGTCTTTAGCTTTAGTGATAGCCCACAAGTTTTGACACTTTGTTTTATTTTCATACAATTAAAAATATTCAATCTCTCCTTTGATGTCTTATTTGATACATACATCATTTAGGAGTATCTTATTTAGTGTACAAATATTCAGGGATTTTCCAGAGATCTTGCTCATTCTTTCTATGGATGGGGTTGTACTTTGGACAGAGAACAGACTAGGTATGATTTGAATTCTTTTACATTTATTGGAATTTGTCTTATGGCTGAAATACATTCTACCATTTAAAATTTTCCACGAACACTTGAAAAGAATGAATTCTGACATCACCTGGCGGCGTGCTCTGTAAATGTCAATCAGATCAAATTGGTTGATGGTATTTTTCACATTGTCTATGTCCTTGCAGATACGTTTTATCAATTCCTAGAGAAATGATGTTAAAATTTCTGATTCTTATTGTGGGTTTATTTATGTCTCCTGTTTCTATCAGTTTATGCTTTATGATTTTTGCAGCCGTGTTAGTAGGCACAGAGACATTTAGGGTTGTGTCCCTTTTGATGACCTGACGTCTTTATCATGATGAAGTGACTCTCTTATCCCTTATTATCTTTGTTCTGAAATCTACTTTGCCTGATATTCATAGAGATTCGCCAACTTTCTTTTGATGAGTGTCAGTGTGGTCTATCTTTAGTCATCCTTTTCCATTTTAGCCTATTTGCATTTTTAAATATAAAGCAGACTTCTTGTAGGCAGTATAAAGTTGGGTCTTGCTTTCTGATCTACTCCATCTCTGCCTTTTTAATTGAGATGTTCAGATCACTTGCATTTGATGAGTTTATGGTGTGGTTGGGATTTAACTTACAGCTTTGCGATTTGTTTTCTATTTGTATTATTTGTTGATTCCTTTTTTCTCTTCTACCACCTTCTTTTGGATTAACTGATTATTTTTATGACTCCATTTACCTCCTTGGTTGGCTTCATACCTATAATTCACTGTTGTGTTATTCTAGTAGTTACTTTATGGTTAGAGTATGATCTTTGTCTTGTCTTGTCTGCTCCCACCTGGTCCCCTCGAGTTAAAGGACCTCACAGCAGCACACTTGTATCTGCTCCTTCCAGATTCTGCACCATTGTTGTCCTATATTTTCCTTCTTCAAACGTTACAAAACTCATAACACAGTATTGCTATTTTTGCTTCAAATAGTCAACTTCTTAAAAAAGAGATTTAAACAATGAGAAAATCATGCCCTTAATACTTTCCCATGTGATTTCCATTTCTGGCATTTTTTATTCCTTTTTGTAGATATAGATTTCCATGTGTGTCACTTTCCACGTGTCTGAGGGACCTCCTTTCGTGTTTCTTAGAGCATGGATTTCAGTTTTTCACGTGTAGTTTTTTGGGAAAGTATTGAAATTTGTTAAACATAGACATATGTTTTTCCTTTCATTCCATACTTTAAAGATGTTGCTTAACTGTCTACTGACTCGCGTTGTTTCTGAGTTGAAGCCAGAAGCCATCCTACCTTTGTGCTGCCTAGGCACTGTGTCTCTTTAATCTGGCGACTGTGTTTTAAACTTCTATTTTGAAATAATTACAGATTCCCAAGAAGTTGTAAAAACATTTCAGAGAGGTCACATGCACTCAGAATCCTCCAGTGGGTACATCCTCCAGAATCATAGTACAATCTCAAAACCAGGAAAATGATATCAGTAAAATATGTATAGCTTGGTGTCACTTTATCATCTGTGTGCATTATTGAGCCTCCAAGATACAGAACTATTTCAAAACCACTCTGCACATTGATTGTCACACGCCTCTTCCTTCCTCACACGATCCCTAATGCCTCTGACAATCACTAGTCTGCGTTTTTTCATGTACATTTTTGCCATTTCTAGAACGTCATGTGAGTGGGATCACACAGTAATGTTACCTTTCGAGATCAGCTTCACTCCTGCGTCACAATGCCCTTGAGAGTGACATTCACAGAAGATTTACATGTTCAGACTTTGATTTTTTTTTTTTAATGATTGAGTAGCGCTCCCTGGTATCAATGTACCGCACCATTTCTCCGTGTGCCTACTGAGGAACACGTGAGTTGATGCTTGCTTTGGATATTACAAATTGAACTGCTACAAACAATTGTCAACAAGTTTTATGCAGACCTAAGTCTTCGTTTCCTTGGACAAAATACCTGGGAGTGTGATTACTGGGTCACATGATGTGCATGTTTCATTCCTCAAGAATTTGTCATGTGTTTTGCAGAATAGCTGTTTCATTTTTCACCCTGTCAGCAATGCCTGAGTGATTTTCTCTAATCTTTGTCAGCTTTGGGTATTGACAATTTTTTTTATTTTAATGGCTCTAATGAGTGTGTAGTGATATCTCGTCCTGGATTGATTTGTGCGTCTCCGTTGGTGGTGACATGAAGTATCTCTCCCTTTGCTCACTCACCATCCATGTGGCCCCTCAGTGAAGTATCTCTTCATGTCTTTGCCGAGGGTCCAGCTGAAATTTTTAATGCTACATTTTGGGAGTTCCTTATAAATCCTAGATATCAGTCTTTTGTCAGTTACGTGGTTTGCAAATATTTCCCTGCAATCTGTAGCTTGTATTTTCATTTTCTTCACATGGTCTTTTGCAGACAGAAGTTTTTTTTGTTTTTTGTTTTTTGTTTTAATTTGGATGAAAACCAGTTTATCACTGTTTTCCTTTGGAACCACATGTTGGCATCATTTCTAAGAAGGCTTTGCCATGCCCTAGATCTCAAATATTTTCTTCTATATAATATTTCTAAAGTCTTATGGTTCTGCATTTTACATTTCAATCTATGATCCATTTTTTCGATTTGCGCATAAGCTGTGAGGTTCAGGCTGAAGTGGTTTTTCCTTTTCTCGTTTTCTGTGCACGTCGCCCGGCATTCTGACCCAGCTCCCTGTGGTCACATGTCAGTCGGCTGTACTTGGACGGAGTTATTTCTACTTCCGCCCCTCTGCTTCCGTAATCGGTATCTCTGTCGTCCTGCGAATGCCATGGAGAGTTGAATACTGTCGATAATAAGTCTTGAAACCAGATACAGTGATTTGCCTACTTTATTGTTCTTTTCCAAAATTGTTTTATTCTCTAATTCTTTTGTCTTTCCAGATACATTTTTCTAATGTTTTTTTTTTTAATTTATTTTTGAGAGACAGAGAAAGACAGCATGAGCAGGGGAGGGTCTGAGAGAGAGAGACACACAGAATCGAAAGCAGGCTCCAAGCTCCGAGCTAGTTGTCAGCACAGAGCTCAATGTGGGGCTCGAACCCACAAACCGTGAGATCATGACCTGAGCCGAAGCCGGACGCTCAACCGATTAAGCCATCCAGGCGCCCCCAGATACATTTTTGAGTGAACTTGCGTATATCTACAAAAATATTTTCCTGGGATTTTGACAGGAATTTGGTTAGACCAGGGTATCAAATTAGCTGAGGACTGACATCTTTACAATGTTACATCTTCAGTCCTTGCCCATTCTATGTCTCTCTATCTAAATTTAGATCCTTTTTTATTTCTTTCGCCTGCATATCTATAGATGTCAACATACATGTCCTATACTTGTTTTGTTAGATTTACACCTAAATATTTCATTTATACATTTATAAACGGCACTGTAGTTTTTAATCTCTGTGTTCACATGTGCCTCATTAGTATGTAGAAATGCAATTGATTTTTCTTCTTCAAGATTTTATTTAAATTCAGGTTAGTTAACATACAGTGTAGTATTGATTTCAGGAGTAGAATTTAGTGATTCATCACTTACATGCAACACGCAGCGCTCATCCGAACAAGGGCCTCCTTACCGCCCCTCACCCGCTTAGCCCCGCCTCCCACACCTCCCCTCTGACACCCTCGGTTTCTTCTCTACAGTTAGGAGTCTCTCATGGTTCGTCTCCCTCTCCGTTTTCTTCTTATTTTATTTTTCCTCTCCTTCCCCCCATGTTCATCTGTTTTGTTCCTTAAATTCTGCATTTGAGTGAAATCATATGGTTTTGTCATTCTCTGATTGATTTATTTCACTTAGCATAATACACTCTAGTCCTATCCACAGTTGCGAATGGCAAGATTTCATTCTTTTTTATGGCTGGTAACATATATATATGTATACACATACACACACACACACACACACACGTCACATCTTCTTTACACATTCAAAGGATACAAAAGTACTGTTTTGAAGAGGCATCCGCACCCCAATGTTTCTGCAGCGCTATTAACAAAAGCCAAAATGTGGAAAGAGCTCAGCTGATGAATGGATCAAGAAATACAATTGCTGGGGCGCTGGGTGGCTCAGTCAGTTAAACAACAGACTTCAGCTCAGGTCATGATCTCACAGTTTGTGGGTTTGAGCTCAGGGGCTGGAGCTGCTTCAGACTCTGTCTCCCTCTCTCTCTACCCCTCCTATTCCCCAGCTCTCCCTCTGTCTCTCTCAAAAGTAAATAAACATTAACAAAATTAAAAAAAAAAAAGAAATGTGATTGATTTTTATATGTCGACCTGTATTCTGTGCCATAGATGGGCTCCGTCATTAGAAGTGGTGATTGTGTGTGTGAATGTGTGTGTGAATGCGTGTGTGTGTGTGTGAATGCGTGTGTGTGTGTGTGCATTTCTATGGGGTTTCTAGGTAGACACCATGTTTCTGTAAATAGCAGTCCTTATGTTTATTTCTTTCCAACTTGCATGGTCTTTACTTCCTTTCACTGCCTTATTTTGCTCTGACCAGCACTTCCGGTCCTGTGCTGAGGGGGCGTGACCAGGGAAAACATCTCGGGCTTATTTGCAGTCTTAACAGGAAGCGTTTGGTCGTTCACGATGAAGCGTGACCTCAGCTGGAGGACGTTTTGTAGATGTTCTCCATTGTGTTGAGGAAGTTCTCCTCTGTTCCTAATTTTCTGGGAGGTTTATTTTATCTTAAAGCGAGGTTGAACTTTGTCAAATGCATCAATTGATATGATGGTGACTTTTGTTTAGCCGATCAATACGGCATATGGCGTTTATTGACGTTCTGCTCAACTGTGCTGTTCACAGTTGTGATCCCTGGAATAAACCTTGGGTAATTATGGTGTATAACATTCCTGTAATCATTGCATTCGTTAAGAATTATTGATGGTATTTTGTTAACAATTTTTGTATCTGTATTCATATCAGGAGATTGGTTTGCAATTTTTATCTTCCTTATTAAAAATTTGTTTACCTGTCTCTGCCTTTGGCGTCAATAATACGGGCTCAGAAAATGAGCTGGGAAACCTCCCATCTTCTTCAGTTTTCTGGAAGGGATCGTCTAGCACTGGTATGAGTACTTTAAATGGTTGATAGGATTCTCCAGTGAAAATGTCTTGTCCTGGAAGATACCATTTTTGGTCTCTCTTGCTGTGATTTGGTCAGCTTATTGAAACGGAAAATTTATGTGTTTTGGCAAATCTGGGAAATGTCCGGCCCTTTTTGACTTGAGTGCCTCTAAGCGTCATTGTCTTCCTTCTCTCCTCCCAGGACTCGTGTGGCACAAATGTTAAGTGCTTCGTTATGGACCTCATGCCCATGACATTCTATTGTTGTTGTTGGTTTTTTTTTTAATTTAATTTTTTAGCTCCTTTTGTTTGTTTGTTTTTGTTATTTTCTGTCATTGAAATTGTGCAATTTCCATTGTTCTGTGTCCATCTCGTTGGGTCTTGCTTCTGATTTCTTCATCTCCTGTTGAGCTCGTGGGTAACTTTCTATTTTAGTTACTTTCTTTTCAGTGCTGGAATTTCTGATTTTTTGTTCTAGAGCTTTCAGCCCTGAACTTTTCTATTTCTTTGCTGAGACTTGATATTTTTTCATTTGTGTCTTAAATGATTGAATTTGCTCATTGAGGCCTTTCTGATGACAGCTTCTTAAATATGCGTTTTGTAGACAATTCTCACATCTGTGTCCTCTTGACGTCGGCAGCTGCCGCTTGTCTCTTCTCATTCAAGTTGAGATTGTAACGGTTCTTGGTATGACGAGTGAAATTTGACGGAAAACTGGACACTCTGGGTGTTATTGCAGGAGATTCTCAGCCTTCCTGAACCTGTACTTTGGTAGGCTTTTTCAGAAGCCTCCCTGGTGTGGCCAGGTGGGCCCCACCTGTCTCCTGGGTGGAAATCCAGATCTCCGACTGGTCTCCACTGACTCTTGGGGGGCAGGAGCTCCTCATCCTGAAGGGATGGGGGTTCAGGCTCTTTCTTAGGCCTCTGTGGACACTACCCTGGCTGCAAGGGAGATGTGGTTCCCTCTTACTGCTCCCACATGGCCCGCTCTGACACATGGGGTGGGAGATGGGGGGACCCCTGTCCACTGTGTGGTGGCAAAAGTCCTGACCCCCCCAGGCCTTCCCTGATGCTACCCCACTGGGGAGGGGGCGAGGTTTCTCATTACCACTGCTGGGGGTGGGGACCCCACTGACACCGGGGGTGGGGAGGCAGGGTTCTCCTACTCAGCCTTTGGACAAGACCCCGGTGAGCTGGGGGGTGGAGGATCTTCCTGCCACCTGCCGACAGAGGGGGTCTCAGGTCCCCCTGCATCTCCCTTGGCACCTGGGGGCCGGGTCACAGGTTTTCCTCTTGTGCTGAGTAGAGCATTTGCTGCCTGAAGTTTTCTCTCTTAGGCCACTCCCTCCTGGTTCTTTGGTTCCAAGGAGCAGGGTTCTGTTGGGGCTTTTTCTCTGTGCCTGTGGGTGCTTCTGGGTCCTGGCCTCCCTGGTAGCCAGTCAAGGCTAATGATGAATGAATGAATGGCAACGACTCACTGCTGTTCCCTCTCGTCAGGCCCGAGGCTCCCAGCCCGCCTGTCCTGTCAGTGCTCAGAATTGTATTATGTGTGTTTTACGTGAAACGGGCAGGAATTGTAGGTGCTCTGAGCAGAAGGAATAGGGAGGAAGATGTCTGCTCCGTGTTTCTGGAGGAAAGTGCCCGTCTGTCCGGCTGCGGTTACGCATGAGCTTCGTCTCTGCCCGGAAGCGCTGGACTCTGGTGCTCCTGGCGTAGGTGTCTGTGCGTTTATTGTACTAGGGGCTCTTTGAGCTCCATGGATCTGGCAGTCTACCGTTCTCATCAAACTTACATTTCTTCTCAGTTGCTGTTTCTTTAAAGAGTGTGTCTGTCCTTCCTCTGTCCTCTCTCTCTCACTCAGGGACTCGACCCACATAAACTAGGTTTCCCGAAGCCGCTCATGGCCTGCTGATGCTCTGCTTGGTGTTCGATCATTTCTGCAGCTGTTTCCACCGGTTTGCTAGTCAGTGTTCCTGCTCTGTCGGATCTGCTGCGAATCCCCCCTGGGATACGTTTCCCACCAGACGCTGGAGTTTTCAGTCGCATTTGGGATCTGCTTGCTATTTCGTATGTCTGTTGAACACTATCGACCCTCCCTCCAGGCCCTGGATGCACGGACAGGACCTCTGTTCCCGTCTCGACTCGCATGGCCACCGGGGATCTCCTTGTGGCCGGCTCCGGTCTGTTTCCTCTCGTTACCCAGTCAGAATTCTTCCGTGTGCCGTGCCAAATGCGCCGTAAGTTCTGGGGTTTTCTGTTCTGGTGGGCAGAGCCGGAGCCCCGGCCATGTGTGGACGTTGTTGATGCAGCTTCCCCTTCCGCCCCCGGCACCGGGCAGTTTCCTGGCATGCAGGTGCTGGGTCCAGAGGAAGATTCTAGGCCCCTGCGTCGTCTCTCTGACCCTGAGCCTGGCACGTTCTGGCCACCTGGGCCTTCCCGGAGTCTGGCCCTGTCTGCTGGACCCCGGAGGTGGCGGGATTTGCTGCGGTCTGGAGACCCCTCTGAGTGGGAACCTTCAGGGGTCACTGGTCCTCTCGGGAACCGGCGTCCATGCTGCCTGATACCCAGGATCCTGAAAACGGCAGTTTCATGTTCCAGCCAGCTTCCCGTGGCCTCGCACAGGAGGGGAGTCCGGACTCGCTCCTCTGTCATGTCCATGGCAGCATCTCGTCCCGGTCGTGTTCACACCGACGCCGCAGGCCTGGAGGCCTGGGGTCTGATCTTCACTCCCAGGCTCAGAGAAACCCACTCTGGAGACTCACTTTGAAACGGATACAGCAGAAACAGGGAGGCCACGTGGTGGTGGCACAGGGGCCCATGGAGCCCGTCAAGGGGCAGGGCTCTGGCTTGGCGCTTGCTGGATGCAGGTTTCAATTTTCTGTCTAAGGGCGGTGACAACAAGGTCCTCTTGGGGGTCACACAGAGAGCTTCAGGATAGAAGCTTCTGGGGGAGTTATGTCAGCACAGGGACGAGAACACTGTGTCCAAACAAGTCTCTCTCTTTTAGGGGGGCTGGAGGAGGTGGCTGCCTGACTGGTTCTGTGGAGCATCACACGGGTTTCAGCCCCGTCCGTCAGGGCTCACCTCCGTGGGCGCTCAGTCCCCGGGCAGGCGTCTGACTGAGGCCTGGCACCCCCTGTCCTCTGCAGCTCCGCCCCTCCGGGCCACCATCTACACAGAGATGCTCTCCGGTGTCTCCCTGCTCTGAAAGACGTGGCGGCCCCCACTGTCCCCACACATGATTCTGCTCTTGCTTTTGGCCTTGAATTCATAGTCCGTCTTCTCTCCCATTTTCGTCTCCCAATGCTCTGCCCAAGCCCCATGGGAGTTCTCTGTTCTTGGCCTGAGGCGCCTGTCCCCTACCTTCCTTGACAGCAGGATGGCCTGTCTGTCCTCTGACACCACTGTGCGCCCCGCCGGTCCCGCAGCGTGGGCTTCAGTGCCCCGCCAGCCCCCCTTACACCGGACAGCCACCACCGGGAGGTAAGCACAGACCCGTGTCCAGATCAGGGTGATGGACACCCTGATGGGTGAGCCAGGGTGCAGTGGCTGGCGGGGGAGTGCTCCAGGTGAGCTGGGAGGTCACCTCCTGGCCTGTCCCCGCCATGCCTGGCCTGTGGCTGGCGGATGCCCAGCAGCCTTCCAGGTGGGTCGGTCTTTCCTCTGGGAGAAGGAGCTTTGAGCCTCAGGCCACAACTAGGGGTCACTGGTCAACCCAGAGGCATTTTAGAGCTGGCTTTGGGGGAGACGAAGGTGGTAGACCGTACACCATGTGGGCAAATTAATGGGGTGGGGGCACCCCCAGAACGGGGATGGCCGAAGGAGTGGGCGCATCCAGAGAGAGCAGGGAGCGGTCGGGGTGGACGTTGGCCTGGCGGCGCCTGGAGGCCAGTGTCCTTGTCCTGCAGCCCCGCCTGCAGTGACGGTGACAGCCGCTTGACCGCAGTAATAATAATTGCAGCCGGAACCTCACCTCACCGTTTATGACCCACTTTCTTAGACATCATTTCCTCTCGTTTCGTCCTCCGGGAGGCGCCCACCCTCATTTCCTTTTCATTTTAAATGTGGTTTATTGTGTACGAACAGCGCATCCTTCACCGAGTGCCTAAGAGCACACTGCGCTTCCAAACGCGTCCTTTTTAAAATTTCTTCCCTTCACTGGCCTCTCCCGGTTCTCCCCTCCCCCCGGCAACGCCGACAGATCTGCACTGTCCACCTCACCGCTCCTCACGCCTGCGCACACGCCTGGCGCCTGTCACGCGTCCGACCGCACCGTGCTGTCCACGCCCTCGCACACCCCGACGAAGCCGCGCAGGCTTCCCATTCCGTCATTGCTTTGCAACCATAAACTGTGCGGGTCTAGCCTCGGGAGCTCGGCGATGCCCCGTCGGCCGCCCCCAGCCGCGCCCGGAAGAGCTCGGGTTACGCTCCTGAATCACGGCCGCCGTGTGACTTTCCACACAGCCATTCACTTCCAAGTTTATGTTTCAGTCCTTCAAGGGTTGTTGACTCTGAACTTTGTAGAAGACGCACACACTTTTCTATTTTAAAAAATGGTCCCACTTAATTTGGGGTGGTTTTTTTTTTTTTTTTTTTTTTGCTTTCTAAGGATAAAACTTCAAAGAGCCTGGGTGTAAAAAATACAAAATTCATAGAGTTCTTGATGAGCCCGGGAATCAAGCAGAGTTTGCAGGCAGCAGCTCGATGAATGGGGAAGAAGTTCCAGGTCCTTTGAAATGCAAGTTTTAAAAATTCAGACCACAGGGCGTCTGGTAAAATTAGCGCAGCGGCCACTGCCTCTGTTTCTTCTCCTTCTTCTCTCTCCCTTTCTGAACTTCAAACCGCCTCTCACGACACTGTACATTATAGTTTCCCTGAATGACATCTATTTGGCCTCTGCCGTGACCGAACCCTGGTCCGCAGGCTCCGGGGCGGGGGACGCTCGCCAGCCAGCCCGCAGACGCGCCATCTTTGGGCTTCTGAACCCCGTGGGAATGCGCGACCCGTTTCCCAGCTGAGCTCTGAAGGATTTCGACAGAGAATTGGAGGCCAGGAGGCTCAGGGGTTAATCAGCGAGTGTGTCAGACCCTCCCCAGGCAGCCCAGGAGCCCCCTCGGCCACGGTGGGCCCCGGACGCCAGGCTGTCTCTGAGCCGTCTCCGGAAGCCTCGTATCTCTGAAAATGCAGGGACAAGACGCTACCTGAGTGAAGGTCATGCATGTAGGGGGCTTTTCCTGTCGCCCCTGACTCTGACCCGGTCACCGCGGTCCGCCAACGCAACCGCCTGTTTCATGGGGTCCCGCAAAGTGCCCCTTCCTCCCTGACTCACTTCCCCCAGGAATTCTGCTGGAAATCTCCCAGAACACATCCAGGCCTCATGACCACGTGAGGAGCGGCCCCCAGAGAGCCCCTGAAACCAGACGGGGACGCCGGACAAGGGGATGTGGGACCCAGACCTCCTCACCACAGCGGATCCCGATACGGAGGGTCCGTAAATGCACGGAGGCCTAACCCAGGTCATACTTGGCCAGATGGCAGAGGCACCCATCACTGGCATTTAGTCCCTAACCAGGGAGCTGGAGGAGCTGGAGGAGGTGGATGCCGAGCAGGTAGGAAGGAGGGGGCGGATACAGTGCCCACGTCCCATCAGGGACCACCAGCCAGTCTGCGGGGGACTCTCTCCCTCAGGAGCCTCCAGACCTCAGCACGGCCTCCGATGGGCCCCAGGCCTGCTTTTCAGGGCGACTGTGTATGAGCAGTGTGGCGGGGCGAGGGGGCACCCCTGCACCTGCTGCATCACCGCCAGTGCCCACCTCACCCAGCCCCGGCCAGCGAACGGGTCTGTGATGCCCGCCCCCCTCGCTCCACGGTGCCCTGCTGCCTCCCCCAACTCCTCCAATGCCGCTGCCCCCCGTGTGGCCTCCGCTCTGGACCTCACAGCAGCCTCCCAGCGCTGCCTGCCGTGTGTGTTAATAGGAGAGGCTCTGTCCCCACCCCCGGCCCGCCAGCAGGCGCTGCTGAAATGCCCGCATCCTATCCTATGCCGCCTCCCCAGGGCGCTCTTTCGCATGTGGAGCAGCCACTGCGTCCTCGGGTGGTCTGTGGACACTGGTCTGAGTGGGGCTGGACTGGCTGACGGCTCCATTCTGCACAGCCCTGGAAACCTTCTTTCTCAGAACATTCCAGCTGTTGATGCCAGTGCCCTGCGGGGCTGATGATCTAAGTCTGCGGGGGGCAAGGGGGTCCGGGCTTGCCTGGGCGAAGGGCCCGAGGTTGGAAGACAAGGTCCCGTTACACCCACCCCGGCTCTGAACTCGTCTGTCGCACAGCCTTCCACAGCTGTGTGCAGGGGGTCACCTGAGCCCAGGGAGACCCCTGGGACCCTCTCAGGTCACGGCCAGAGTCCCGTGAGCAGCAGAGTCGCAAGGTGCCTGGAGGGCCGACAGCCCACGGGAAGCGTCCCTTCCCCTGCCGGCCCCTGTGACCTCCACGCGGGCACTTCTCCTGTTGCAGGCCGGGCCCAGGACCCCCGGGTCATGTATCAGGATGCTCCACACCGGGACCAGGGATGTCCCACCTGAGACACCGGGCTGTGTCCCTGCTGTGGAGACTGGCCGCGCCGCACTGGTCCCTGGACAGACAGGCCCTGTGTTCTCCGAGCTTGAAACCGCCTCCACCGAGCTGGAGATCGCGCCCACGGGGGCCACGGCCTGAGAGCGCCCACAGGGGCCACAGCCTGAGGTCTGGCTCCAGGGGCGCCGGGGGAGCCCATCCCTCCATGTCCCACATCCGAGCAGCACACGATGGCACCTGTAAGAGAGGACACTGGACAGTAGGTGACGATCTTTCTAACTGAATCAGGGTTTCTAAATCTCCACGTCTGCCTGTAGATTTTGCTCGCTCTGACCCGCGGGCATCTTGCTGTATCTCCCCACAACGACTGCTTCCTCTACAGGTGGCTGACGTGGTCTCATCAGCAGATTTGAATTCTGGTGAACCTGCAGAGGCCACCGGGGAGAGGGTAATGAACTGTGGTCCTGTGAAACCACATATGTCCCACCGGGTGAGTCCCCGCCTGCAGCCAGCCTTCCCCCCAGGGAAAGCCTCGGGCAGGGCACTGGGTCTGTCCAGCCTCCCTGTGCAGTGGGCAGCAGGGGCCTTGGCTCCAAGACCCCAGCAGGGGCTGGGAAGGCAGGGGTGAGTAGGGACAGGCCTGGAAGGAGGAAGGAGATCCCGGGTCACTGGGGGAGGGAAGAATGACGGCGATGACCACAGTCCTGGGACGGCAGTCACAGACATGCTGGGGGCTGTGGGAAGCGTACGGCCACCAACGGTGCCTCATCCCTGGGAGCGAGCCACATGCCAGCCGTGCCTCCTGCCCCCCGGGGTCCATGTGTGACCCTCCCACCAGCCCCGTGAAGCAGGAGCCATCAGAGTCTCTGTGTTATGTCTGCAGAGACCGAGGCTCACAGCGTGGCCCAAGCCCAGACCCTCAAGTCCTGCCATCCTGCCTCTGGGTGGGGAGGGGGCATCTGAGTGGGGGTCCCGCAGAGTGGGACTCTGAGGAAAGAAAAGCTCAGACCAGGTGGGGGCAATTTAGAGAAGGTTTTGGAGGGCAGGCTATGGATTCAGGGATTAATTCAAGCTGGTGATGGAATACCAGTGAATGGGTATTAGTGCACTGGAACAGAGTCCCGGTCTCCTGGGGATGGCTGGTAGAGGGTTTGGAGCCCTTCAGGCATGAGCTCAGGGAGGACAGCCCCCTGCTCAGGAAGGGGAGCACCTGCTCAGGAAGGGGAGAACCAGGCAGATTTCCAACCTCAGCAAGCTTTGCCCTGTAGGTACATCTTGTGCCCAGGCACAGTGTGATTAGAACACAAGTCTTGAGTCAGGTGGGTGACACCTACCTGGTTGTGCCACTCTGAATGCCATTGCCCTGTTCCTGGGGGCACCCGCCTGGGGGGAACAGGTGCACGAGGGAGCCCTGCACCCGGCGTGAAGTGCGGAGCTCCAGGCCACCTGGAGGACAGTCTGCAGCCCAACACCATCACCACCTCCGTACGAGCGTGGGTGGACACTGGGCCTCGCACCCATTTCCAGCCTTTCCAGCAGAATCTGGGGCGAAAACTGTGAGGGCCGGAGCAGGCAGACGACACCCTGGGGCGGCGTGGGCTGCATTTCCTGTGCCCGTGGCCGGCTCCGAGCTCACCATCTGCACAGCTCTTTGCCGCCTGGGCTGTGCTGACAGCTCTGGTCTCCTCACCCCACACACGGGTGCGTGCTCCCTCACGGAGCTCCTCCACTCCTCCTCTATCGATGTGCTTCTGTGCGGCCTGCTCCCGCCCACGGCCATGAACCGCTGGCCCCGCGGGGCAGGGAGCCTGGGGAGGGTGTGCCAGCCACGAGCCAGGCCCCGCGCCCCCAGCCCCCAGCCCAGGCCCCACCGAGAGCCTCCCGTGGGAAGGTTAAGTGCCACGTGCACCTGAGCCCACACCCGGTTCGCGCAGGGCCCATGGCCTCTGGCGCACACAGCCCGGACGCCTTTCTGGACCAGTCGTCCGTGCAGGAGCCGACAGCCGGCGGTGCAGCCAGAGCCTAATCTGGAATCCCCAGGCGGCGGCGCCCAGACGGGGCTTTGTGCTGGGGCGCTCAAGCAGAAATCCTGCTCAGCCTATTGTGATCCTATTAGGGGGCGAGGAGTTAATGACTAGTGTGTTCTCTCCTGTTTTCCCGTCCGCCTTCGCTGCGTTGTGTTTATCTACTTATGGAAATCCAGGCCTTCTTAGCAGGCAGAGCAGAGGAACTGCGTCCTGTCTTCCCAAGAAGCCGTGCACACACCACCGCGTCCCGGCCGGGCCCTGATTGGGCTCCTCAGGACGAAATCAGACGTCCTTAACCCTTCCTCAGCCCCGGCCCCACAGGCCCTTTCAGGATCAGAGAAAGAAAGAGATGCTCAAAGAACAAAGGAATGCCCGGGGAAGGAATTGTACCACATTTTATCCTAATCTGCGGGAGGCACGGGGGCGGCGGAGCCGAGGCCCAGGCTGCTACAGAGGAAGCGGCTTGTGAAGGGCGTTCAAGGTCGCTGACACCTGCGGCAGAGCTGTCGGGCCGCGTCCTGCAGAGGCGCAGAGGCGGCCTCCTGCCCTGCCGTCCCCGAGCCTCCGCTCTCTCGGCCTCAGCCTCTGGGACTTGGGGCGCCGGGCTGGAGCAAGGGTCGGGCGTGTCTGCCTGTCGCCCGCTCACTACCGGGCGGACTCCGCCATTGGACGGCGCTGCCCCAGAGGCCCCATGGCTGCGGGCTGAGCCCGGAGGGGGGCGGCATCCTCGCATCAGCCAGGACCCCGTCAGGAACGGACACGGCGGCGGTGGCCCTGAACTGCGTTAACGACTCGCCCCAGCCCTTAGCGCCTTAGACCCACCATTCTTCGTGCTTGCGGTCCCTGTGGGTCCTGGACGGTCCTGCCCGGGGTCTTCCATGTGGCTGCGGTCGGATGTCGGCCAGGCTGTGGCCCTCGAAGGGCGGATGGGAGATGGAGGGACCCACTTGGGTAGAATTAGGTCCCAGCTGCTGTCTGGGGGCTTCGGGTTTTCTCCGTGGAGAACTTGCCACGGGGCTGCCTGAGGGTCTCCATGGTAACCGGGCTAACTCCCTCCTGGGCTGGCAGTCTGAGAGATACAAGTGGGAGGTGAAATGACCTCCATGACCTGGTCATTTTCTGTGAATTCTGCGGGTCCAACACCCCGATTCAGTAGGATTCTACCTCCATTCTTGGATGGAAGATGTTACCACACTCCACCAAGCCGGGGACAGCAGCGGGGGTGTCCTGCGATCACACTCAGTGCGACGCCGTCCACCAGGAGACAGCGTCCGGCACCACAGGCTAAGGGCCCGGTCCCCCAAGACCGCCCGCCCCCCTCCAGACACCAGGCCCAAGTCCGGGCCGTCACCTGTGCTTCTGAGCCGTGGTTAGGAGTCGGAGGTTCCCAGGACCCCTCCTCGGGTTCCATCACTTTGCCGGCGCGGCTCATGGAGCTCAGGTCCATGTCCCTCTGGCCAGATCGGGGCTTACAGGCGAGGCTGTACTCAGGAGCAGCCACAGGAGGAGGAGCCACGGGAGGAGCAGCCACGGGAGGACGTCCCACCGGAGGAGCAGCTATTGGAGGAGGTCCCACCAGAGGAGGTGCAGAGGGCCTGGGGTGGGGGCGCCCTCCCGCACCACCCCTGCACGCGCTCACCAGCCCAGCTCCTCCCCCGGGTTCTGACGGAGGCTTCCTGCCTCGGGCCTGAGTGACGGCATCGCTGGGCCCTGGGGACCGAAGCTCCTCTCCAGCGCCTTCCTGTCCAGGTCCTGGGATGGGGGCGGGGGGGTGGGAGGGAAAGTGCCAGCCCTCTGATCCCCACATGGGTTCTCCTGGTGACCAGCCTCCATCAGCAGGTGTGGCCCCCACCTCACTAACAGGACAGAAGTCGCCTCTGTTGTTCTCAGCGCTCAGGAAATTCCTGGGGAGCCTGTGCAGGACATGGTCTGTATGGGGACCAAATGCAGGTGTCCTGTCACAGGTCACGGTGTGAGGACGCCTCGGGGGCACAGGCCTTCGGTCCCCTTGGCTGGCCTCCAGTGATCACTACTGCTCCAAAGGCCACCCTGGAACTTTCCGGCGCCCCCTAACAGGTGCCCGGCTTCTATTCACATCCTCATCTCCTCCCCCTCCAGCCTGGCCAGGGAGTGGGAAGGCTTGTGGTGACGACAATGTGGGACGTGATGGGGGAAAGTAGCATACATGTCACTATTATAACTCACGTCTGGGGATACCATTGAGGAAATGACCTTGTCACACACGTTGTCTTAATGATGGCCTCAAAGAGGGATGTCCCCGTGCTGCAGCATGGGCACACTCCTACCGGCTCGTTCTTTTAGACCCTGAGCCACGTGACGATTTTCACCGGGTCCAGGGGCTCCCAGCCAAGTCTGCAGCCAGGTCGGCAGCCGTGGCAGAGCGTGGACGCGTCCACGTGGGAGCTGGCCTCGGACCGCTTTCCCCATCCTCTGCCTTCTGTGCTCCGTCCCCAACAGTGCCAGGCTCTGCAGTGCCCTCTGGAGCCGTGGCGAAGGTGGCAGAGGTCAGAGCGGGCACAGCAGCTGTGGTAGCCAACCTCCTTTGTGACGTTGGAGGCCAAGAGTCCAGGACCAGGGCGGAGCCCAGGGAGACCCCCTCCATCTGCAGGGCGCTGCCTCCATGCTGTCTCCCCGTGCAGGGAGGGCCGGGGGCTCAGCAGGACAGGAGCCCCCCTGTGAGGGCAGCACCTCGTGCCCTGAGCACCACCCAGCGGCTCAGCCTCCTGACACCATCCCCCTGAGCCCTGGGGTTTCAGGCTGAGTCTAGGGGGCACCCAGGTAACTCCCGAGTGGAACCCAGTCTTTCCCTGGTCACTAGAGACTTGGATACTTTTTCATACTTTTATTCAAAATCCTAGACTCTTACCTGAAATGTTTTTCGTATCCTTTGCTCTATTTTCTACTGCAATTTTTTGTTCCTGATCGGTGGGCGTTCTCTGTGCCCCTGAGATTTTGATTTTTGTCAATCACACACGTTTCCAATACTTGATTCCAGACTGTGGCCCGTGGTGACTTACCTTTGTTTTTATAGCGTCTTTTCACAGAGAAGGTTTTGGTGCTTACTGCCATGGGATTCGTTCGTATTTTCCTTCGTGAACCGTGCCGTTCAAGACGCATGTAAAAATGCGTTATTTGGGGCGCCTGGAGGGCTCAGTCGGGTGAGCGTCCGGCTTCGGCTCAGGTCATGATCTCGTGGTTCGTGAGTTCGAGCTCGGCGTCGGGCTCTGTGCTGACAACTGGGAGCCTGGAGCTGCTTCGGATTCTGTGCCTCCCTCTCTCTGCCCCTCCCCCACTCGCACCCTGTCTCTCTCTCTCTCTCTCTCTCTCTCTCTCTCTCTCTCTCTCTCTCTCTCTCAAAAAAAGCAAACATTAAAAAAAAGCGTTATTCACCATAAAGTCACACTGCCATTCCCCTGCACTTGTTTCTGGGATTCCTCTCTTGTTCGCCAGCAGCACGTGGTCCGTGGTCGCACTCGGGTGGCGTTTGCAGTACGTCGGTCCGTGGGGTGGGGCAGGACGTCTGGGGCACGAGCCCTTCGCTCCCCCGAGTGGGGGTAGAACCTGCTGGAAGCAGCCGGCGAGGGACCTGGCAGGATTCCGAGGGGCTCCCTGCGGCTTCGAAGCTGGTCTGGGGAAGGGACGTGGCCCACGTGGAGCCCGCCCCCCCGCATACGCGCCTCGCCGCACCTGTGTCTCACCTCGACGCCGCCATCGGGATTTACGTTTCTCGCGTCGTTGGCGTGTCTCTGGCTACACGCATTCCTGGTGTGTTGTTGGCTTTATTGGCTTGTAATTGTCGTTTCTGTTGTTGTGTTCAGCCCACAAGAAACGCGGTTGATTTTCTCCATTGCTCTTACACCTCACAACCACAAGTTCATTTTCATACTATGTCTGCGGTTCCTCTGATCATCTGTGTATCTCATAACATGTCTGTGAATAATGAGAGTTTGGCTCCTCTCTCTTTTCATTCCTGCAACTGCACTTCCCCTTGTGTTATGGCCTCCTTTCCGGCGCCTCCTCCTTGACTGTCAGCCAGAGCCCCACCGCAAACCAAAGCCGGCCAGGGTCTCAGGCGGCATCCGTGTAGGTTTCTGGATCTTTCTCTGGGTAGTGGCGCCCTCCTCGCCCTGGTCTTCCTTGGATGTTCTGGGCACCTTAGCCCCGCTGGGGCCATCTTCTCAATGTTTCAGGGTTTGGGGTGGGATCCCCTGCCCGGCACCAGGGTCTAGAAACTTCCTCCAGGCAGAAATCCAGGGTGACTGAAGGTTTCTCCTGATTCATTTCCCTTTTTTGTTGCCTGGCAGTCCCATGCCCCCTGTTGTCTGAAAACGGCTGATGTATAATTTTTTCAGTTTTTTTAAATGTTTTTTATTGATTTTTGAGAGACAGAGAGAGACAGTGTGAGCAGGGTAGAGGCATAGAGAGAGGGAGACAGAATCGGAAGCAGCTCCAGGTTCCGAGCTGTCAGCACAGAGCCCAACACGGGGCTCAAACCCACAAACATGAGATCATGACCTGAGCCGAAGCCGGACGCTCAAATGACTGAGCCCCCAGGTGCTTCCGTTTTTTCAGTTTTCTTGTTGTAAATGGCAGGACAG
Organism: Helogale parvula; assembly: GCA_004023845.1. Lineage (NCBI taxonomy): Eukaryota > Metazoa > Chordata > Mammalia > Carnivora > Herpestidae > Helogale > Helogale parvula. The sequence goes on from PJEM01009305.1 coordinate 53,494, forward strand.
CAAGTTCTCTAGCCATCGGTGCTTTGGAAAAGCTCTTCGCGCGGTTGCCAGCAGGGCGTCCGTCCCCCATCCGCTCCCGACTCAGGCTGACCCCCCGCGCCCCTCCGTGCCTGCCTCACTCTCCCCCGGTAAAGCGAGTTTCCGGCCGTCTTCCCTCCTCTGTCGGTTTTTAGCTAAATGCCTGCATTTTTCGTGTTTCTCCAGGGATTACAACAGGAGTTCTTAGTCTCTCAGAGGCCGCCTTGAATGACAGTGTGAGCTCCAGAATGAGAACTTTGGGGCAAATACTGGAAACAGTAAAAACCGCAAGCGCAAGCGCGTCTGCTCAGCCCATCTCAGGCTGGTTCGGGCCGGACCTTCTCCCGACTGACGCCACTCCGCCACCAGGTCGCCTCAAGCGCTCAGCGTCCCGCCTTCCACGGTGGCCCACAGATTTCTGGGATTCTCCCTCCCTTCCCGTTGGCCACGCCTCCCTTCAGTTGGGGTTTCCGTGGCGGTTCTTGCACCTGGACCGTGGTGTCTCCGGCCTTCGCCCTCGCGGGCACGGGGTTCTGCGCTGGCGGCTCCCAGCGGGCGACGGAGCCGTGCCTTCCCCGGGCTGCACCGCCCCTGGTGACCGGTAAGTGACTGTCCCCAGATGTGCTCGCTCTGTGGGAGGTGACAGCTTCCCCCGGCCCCGGCCACGCTACTGTTTGTCTCTGGGTCTGAGGTTTGCGGTACCTGCGCTCTGGTGGCGTCGACTCTTCCTGGAGCTCTGAGCGTCTGTGGAGTGATTCCTCTTAACACGCTGCGGAAAGACAGCCCGGCGAGAATTTTTCCCGGTGTCTTATGGTCTCCTCTCCTGCTCCGGTGTCACGTAGATTGGGTAGGTGTCCCTATGCCACGTGTCACTGCTGCTCCGCTCCACTTTTTAGTCAGTATTTTCCTTCTCCGCCTCGTGTAGGGTGATTTATATTGACCTGTCTTCACCTCACTGATGATTTCTCCCTCAGTCTCTGTCTCAGTTAAGCCTCTGTAATTTAAAGAAAAAGAGAGTTGGGGAGAGAGAGGGACACAAACCACGAGAGACTATTGAATACTGAAAATGAACCGACGGCTGAAGGGGGAGCGGGAGGGGGGAAGTGTGATGGTCGTGGTGGGGGCACTTGTGGGGAGGAGCACTGGGTGTTATATGGAAACCAATCTGACAATAAACTATTAAAAAAATATTTAGGTGTGCCTGGGTAGCTCAGTCAGTTAAGCATCCGACTTCAGCTCAGGTCATAATCTCAAAGCTCATGGGTTCGAGCCCTGCATTGGGCGCTGTGCTGACAGCTCAGAGCCTGGAGTCTGCTTCGGATTCTGTCCCTCTCTCTCTCTCTCTCTCTCTCTCTCTGCCCCTTCCATGCTTGCACTCTGTCTCTCGTTCTCTCAACAATAAACATAATTTTAAAATAAATACAAAAAAAATAAAATTTTTTTAAAATTTGTATTTTTTAGTCTAGAATTTTATTGCATCCTTCTTAGAATTTTTTTATTGTTCTGAAATACTCAATCACTTTATGCAATACGTGTATCTGTTATCTGTCATTTATATTTATCATCTACCTATTATCTATCTACTGTCTATCTATCATCTATCTGTCTCTATCTATCTATCTATCTGTCTATCTATCTATCATCTTTCTATCTATTTATCTCTCGGTATTTCCCTCGCCAGCCCACACTCACATCCCAAAGTGAAGGAACAAGTCCTCATTCCTCGACACTGTGGTTTCCAGAGGCCTCTCCAGGCTCAGAGCAGGCACCTGGCCCAGCACACAGCTATGAAACCTGCTGTGCTCTCTGTGGGCCCGGGAAGGGCTTCTGTCTCTCTCTCTCTCTCTCTCTCTCTCTCTCTCTCTCTCTCTCTCTCTCTCTCTGGAAATTGCTAAGATTGTATCCACTGCTCTGTACTCTTCTCATCAAGAACTATAGAGATCATCTGTGCAGGCTTTTCCTGGTATTATCCTGGGAGGTGAGTCTTCCAGGACCTGTAAATGCTGACCAGAGGCGGAAGTCCCTGACGCACCTGCTTGTGTCTCCTGATTTTGTCCCTTTCACGGCTGTGGGCACAGACAAGGCTCCTTTTCCTCTTGGAGTCTGTACGCTGAGTTATATATTGGGGAGAATTACTCATTTTTGTCTACATTTAAAAATGTATCAAAATAAAGTTGTTGATTTTTAAAACTGTTCGGTTACTATTGGTTGTTCCTCCACTGGATCTTTACTTTTCTCTTCTTTGAAGTGTCTACTTCTTAAACTTGACCTTTCTTCATTTCTAGAGTATGTGTTCAGGGCTTAACTCTCCCTCTGGGCATGACCTCAGCTCCATCCACAAGACGTGGCATGTTGCATCTTAATAGCCAAAATATTCTCTAATTTCTACTATGATTTTTTTGACCTGAGATGATTTAGATATACATTATTCAAGTTCTCAGAATTTAGGCTTTTCTAGTCTTTACAGTTTTTTTAATTTAATAGACAAATTTCTTTGTGCTCGGATAACTTGATAGGATTTTAATCTCCGGACATTTGGGAAGGGGGTAACCACGCCCCAGCGCTTGCAAAACCAGCAGACTCCGTTGTTGACTGCAGTGTTACAGTTTGTTTTCCGTTTGGTCTGCTACGCTATCGTGATTTCTTCTTTGACTTTTTGGCGCATGCACGGGTTTGAATGTGCCCCTCATGAATATTATCCCCCAAGACATTTTGTAATAGAATTTCAACCTCTCTGTCTTAAACCTGTGAGTTTAGTCTGTTTGCATTTATTCCGACTACTGATGTACTTGAATTCATTTTGTGTGGGTTTTTTTTTTTTTGATCCTGACACTCTTAGCTGCTACTTTGAAAATGTTGTCCAATACGGGTTTTCTGAAATCTACTGTGTTTGTAATTAGAGGCGGTCTCTGATGCATACCTACGACCAAGTCTAAGATTTTTCAATATCGCTACCCTCGTGTTAAACGACACAGAAGCTTTGTGGTGGCTGAATTCCAGCTAACTCCCGTCCCAAATGCTGGCTAATTGTCTTGTGCTTTAATCCCACCACGTGTGTTTTATTTTTAATATAATGTATCATCAAGTTAGCGAACATAACGGTGTATACAGTGTGCTCATGGCTTCGGGAGTGGGTTCCCGTGATTCATCGCTTACACACGACACCCAGGGCTCGTCCCGACAAGCGCCCTCCTCCGTGCCCATCCCCCATCCCCCCATCAACCCTCTGTTTGTTCTCCGTATTTAAGAGTCTCTTATGGTTTGACTCCCTCTCAGTTTGTAACTATTTTTTCCCTTCCCTTCCCCCATGGTCTTCTGTTAAGTTTCTCCAATACCACTTTTGAGCGGCAACATGTGATCTCTGTCTTTCTCTGATGCACTTGTTAGTTAGTCATTGAAATTTATTGTTTACATGGCCAATATTTGGGATCATCCAAGTATACATCGATTTATGTCCTGGCCACTTCTCTCTGCATCAATTTCTTATATTTTTGTGTTAAAAAACCATGCTGCTCATCCTATTTTCTATTTGTGGAAATCCAATGACACTACATTAAATCTTCACATCTCAACTTTTGTTATTTGACTTACTTTTTTATACATTCCAGAACTTTCTGTTTAGGTGCTCCATATAAAATTTCTTTGGGTATCTACTCCTTTTCACAATTCTCTCTTATCTGTGTCAAAGTGGATATTTAATACATCTTAATCAGTTTCAGTTTTATAGCTATAATTATTATTTCTACAATCTCTCTTTATTTTGTTTCTCTAAATGTCTCTGTGTATTTTTTTAATATTATCCCATCCCTTGGGGTGCCTGGGTGGCTCAGTCAGTAGAACACAAGACTCTTGATTTTGGCTCAGGTCATGATCTCACGGTTTATGGTTTCGAGTCCCATGTCAGGCTCTGTGCTGACAGCACAATAATAATATTATCTTATCCCTTTCTGGTGTTTTAAATTACATCTTTTGAAGTTTAGCATGTCTTACACATGCACATTCATAGTTTGTTCCTGATAGTTTTATTACTTTATACTCTCAGTGTCTGAACCCACGTTTGTGTGGGCTCCTCTCCGCGGTGTTGGCAGGCGCCTTCCAAAGTGCTCTGGGATTGCAGATTGTGACTTCATGTTTGGTGAGGCTTATGCAGCAGAGATCACATGGACAAACTGAGAGAAAGAGGGTTTTTATGGAGAAAATTGGGCTTGTTTCTGTAAGTTTTCATAGGTGCTTCCAACCAAGTTTTCATAGGTGCTTCTTATTAACTGTCTCACTTAGAGTTTCCTAAATCAAGTAATAAATGTAACTTCAGGTCATAATTAGATCTATAATACATGTATTATCATACAGATATTATAAATGATCAATTTGATTTTTTCCCCCAAGTCCTACTTAGATTGGTCACATCTCCCTCTTCACTGGCAGGTGGATTTTTAAAAATTTTTATTGTTTATTTATTTTTGAAGGAGAGAGAGAGAGAAAGGGGCAGAGAGAGAGGAAGAAACAGATCCGAAATAGGTTCCAGGCTCTGAGCTGTCAGCACAGAGCCCAACAGGGGGCTTAAACCCATGAACTGAGATCAGGACCTGAGCCGATGACGGCTGAATGACCGACTGAGTCCCAGGCGCTCCTGTTATTTCTGGTCGGTTTCTACTGAGTGTGCGATCCTTTGAGTTTCCAGGATTTATTCAGGACTCACTGTTACATCTCCCCCCTCCTTGCATGGACCCAAAGACTTGTCTTTTTGGCTTAAAAGAAAATATTCTAGTTTGTAAGTTGGCAAATACCCCTAGGGACACACGGTGTGAGCTTCCCTGTGAGCGCACCTTGCTGCTCCCCAGGGAGTTCCCTTTACCTCACGCAAACGGCTCTGCAGCTAAAGGATTTCAGCGGTGTTTCCTGTCATGCACTAGGATTGTTACATAAGGAGATAAATATTCACATTGTCTGGCCGATTCAGTTGAGACTCGCTGAAAATGCTAAGTGGATAAAGTCAAGTCTCTGAGCCCCTTTTCTCCACGCGACAAAGCTGACACACTTAAGGGACGAACCCTGATCCTCCCCGCAGTCACCTCGGGAAGCCGGGTTTCCCTTGACGGTGAGTTTCCATCTCCGTCACGTCACCCCGGTTTTAGAACAGATCTCGGGCCCCTCATCATTCTTCACCGGGCCCCTCACGGCACAGGCACCCAACCGCTATGTGAGGGCTTTGCTTTCTTTGTTTGTGCACGTTCGAGTCTTCCTCGTGGGCTGTGAAGACGTGGACACGTGGGACCGACAAGAGTGTCTGAGCCACGGCACCTGGTCCGGCGCCAGGCACGTTCTAGCTGCCCAATAATTGCTGGTAGAATCGGCATAATTCCAAGGACCTTCAAACTCTGAACTGAAGCTAGAAGAATTTACATAATTTTCCCAAAGAGCTGAAGACCAGCCAGGCCAGTTCGATCCCACAGGCATCAGGAAAGGGAGGTTTCAAAAGTAGGGGTCAGCAGGGTGGCACCAGGGGGCATAAAATCTCCCCACATCCCCTTGGGAAACACGGAGGAGAATCATCCCGGATGTTAACAGGTGGGCCCCTCTTTGTCCAAGCAGACACCCCACTTTGCTCTGGGACAGCCCCTGGGGGACAGGGTCAGGGAGCCTGAACTGAGGGAGGTTCCTCGGATGGACCCGGCTCTAAGCCCTCTCTTCCTCACCCTCAATAGCAGGGGCAGGAATGGACCGACGTGGGGGTACCCAGCAGCTGACAAGGTCCCCAGGGCTGGGAAGCGGTGAGGAGGGAGAGGTTTGTCGCACGAAATGCTATGGCAGCCAGGGGCTTTTCCTTCGAGAGAAAAGGGGAAGAAGTAAGGAGCAGGGATGTGCTGAATTCCCCTGCCTTGTGTTATTTACCTATTACTATTACATTTCTTATTAACACACTGATGCATTTCCATTTCAAAAGGATTCTAGAAATGCACCGTGAAGAATTAAAATGTCTCCTTCAACTCATGCCTTAACTCCTATTTGCACTCGTGTATCTGATGAGATACCATCAAAGTTCCCCATTTGGTCTGAATCCTGGTGCACCCTCCCCTGCCCCGAACCCCGTGTGTGTGTGTGTGTGTGTGTGCGTGTGTGTGCGCGCACGTGTGCATGAGGGTGCACACACACACATCCTAATATTAATGGGATCACCTTATGCCCTTTCAATGACTTGCTTTTTTCACTTAGCAATTTTTCATACGAAGTTTGCAGGTCGGCCATGATTCACTTCCTGGATCCAGCTTGATGATTATTTAACTTGTTTTCATGGTTTGCTGTTGCAGATTCTGCTGCAAAGGCCCTCCAGGTCCGTGCGCACCCACGTGGATTATGCGTGCGGGCTGCCACTTCTTTTACGAAGATTCCTTAAGAGTAAGTCTTGGATTGAAGAGTCTGTATGCATCATTCTACCCATCGACTGATACATCGCCCTTTTGAAAGCTTTATCAGGGGCGTCTGGGGGGCTCAGCTGGTTAAGTGTTCGACTTTGGATCAAGTCATGACCTCATGGTTCGTGGGTTCGAGCCCCGAGCCGGGCTCTGTGCTGACAGTCCGGAGCCTGGAGCCTGCTTTGGATTCTGTGTCTCCCTCTCTCTCTGCCCCTCCCCCTCTCACACTCTGTCTCTGTCTCTTAAAAATAAATAAACATAAAACAATTTAAAAGCTTTATCAATGCATTCCTCTAGCAAAATGCAAAGATAGTACATCCTCCCTTAAACTTCCTGTTAGGATTTTTACACTTTCTCCCTGATAGAAAAGAAAAAAACACCTTTAGTTTCTGTTTCAATTGCTTCTAATGTGTCTATTGGCCATTTTATTTCACGTTCAGCAAACACACAGTTCCTGTTCTTTGCTATTTCTGACTGGGTTGTCTTTTTTCTATTGATTTCTGTGGATCCTTTGCAAATTTTGAAATTCATTTTTGCATTGGAAATATTTCTGTCATTCTGGCAGCTGTCGTTATCTTTGTGAATTTTGTCATTTATTACAGGGAATTCGTCAACCTTTCTCCATATGGCGTCTACTCCTCTCATGTGACAATGCTTTCCCGCCACACATCGTGAGCGATACTGTTCGAGCTTACACTTTTAATCAACTAAACTCTACTTATATTTACTGTAGGCGACGCCTCGTCTGTCCTTCCTCTTGAGCCAGAGGGTCATCAACGACCCCGCGTCGTTCATCAGTTAGACGTCCCTTCTCACAGAAGCAGCACTTCGGTTATCTGGCGTGTGATTTTGTTCGCCACCTCCCTGATGCGTCCATTTGTTTCCAGAATCCCCGTTCTGTGGTCTCACGTGTTTGTGCGCACTGACGTCCAACCACTTCCGTGATCCGACCTCGGACGGCGCCAGCCAGGGCAAACCCCCCACCACGTTCACGTCTGCCGTGTATCTCTTCAAGATGGTGTTGGCTGTCCCTGCACCCTTCCGTCCATCGAGCCAGAGCAGAACTCATCAGGCTCTACCACATCGGCATTTGCTTGGAATGGAGACGGAATGTATGGATTCTTGAGGAGAAAGGACACGTTAGGACACAGAGTCCTGTCTGGAGTGGCAGAGACTGGTTAGGGTCCCAAACCACTCTTCCCTTCTTCCTGGACACATCAGGAATGGCGTTTCTCATCTGCCCTCACATTTGGGCGTCAGCACGTAAGTTTCAGACAAAAGAAAGTCGGCAGATATTCCGTGCTCCATCTCCAGCTGACCCACATCCTGCCCCCGCCCCCATCCACAGTCCCCCCACCTGCTCTGTGCCCGCCCCCAACCCCATCCACAGTCTCCCAACTGCATGCAGAAACCCTTGAGGAGAACCTGGGGCCATAGACTGTCCGAGCAACAAGTTGGAAGGAGTCTGGGTCCCTGGAGTCCCACGGGGAAGACCGCATCCTGAAATCTGAGCAGGAAAATAACTTCTAAGCCACAGAGTTTTGGTTTGTTGGTTATAGTGTCAGTCCACTCTGATCATTGGTCTGTGTCTCTCCGCCTATTCAGGCCAATTTTTACTTTTTCAATAGGTTAGAATGGTCTGGAGTTCTTGTTGTATTATTATTTTGGCTGTGAATAAAATCCTTTCTCTGCTGTTACATTTTCTATTTGGCTGTTGCTGGTTCTGGAAAAACTATTGATTTTTGTCCGTTGATATATTCGGTCTCAGGTAGCTAAGCTCTCGTGGCTGGTTCGAGCCATTTATCAGTTTATGCTTTTGCATTTTTGTAGGAAAGAACATTCTCATATACATAATGTCATATTTCTCATGCTCCTTTTTTTTTCAGTTTTACATTGTTAGAACCCTGAGCGCCATATTAAACAGTGATGTATGGGGGACACCCTTGCTGAGCTGATGTTTAGAAAATATCACTCAGGTCTCCTGTTAAGTAGGATGCTTGCTTCAGTTTTCTGGTAAATACTTTTTATCAAGATAAGAGTGTTTCATTACTGTCTCTGTTTTCTAAGTGGTTTTTGTCAGGAATGAGCATCGACCTCCATCAGCCGCTTCTTCAGCTTCCAGCGAGGTCATCAAGCTTCTCCTTTATTCTCCAGCTGTAATAACCGCAGTAATGGGTCTTTCTAACCATTCTTTTATTCCTGTGATTAAGTCTGTGTTGATGGGAGGCATTATTTTTAATACCTTGTTGATCTTGATATTAAATATCATTTAGGATTTATTCATCCGTTTATGGGAGACTTGGGTATAGATTTTTCTTGTTGTGCCTGCTTGTCAAGTGGTGTCTTAATTACACCAGCCATTTTAATGAAAAGAGTATCTTTCCCTCTTTCTGTTCTCTGGAAGTTTACGGAAACTTGTTAGATATGAAACGTGGTGGGCATTTACTATGGCAAATGTATATTTTCTCCTTTCAGCCACCCTTGGAATAGATTTTGTTGATATATGTAGATGTATGATACAGCTGTAGATTTTCTTCCCTAAATTTTTTTTTTTTATCAGAGATACACATGTAGAGCCTTCAAAGCTAGAAAATTCTAGGGGCACCTGGGTGGTTCTGTAGGTTGGGCATCTGACTTTGATTCAGGTCATGATCTCACAGGTTGTGGGTTTGAGCCCCATGTGGGGCTCTGTGCTGACAGCTCAGAGCCTGGAGCTGCTTCAGACTCTGTGTGTATGTCTCTCTCTGCCCCGCTTTTGCTTGTGCTCTGTCTCTCTCTTGCTTTCACATAAATAAACCTTAATTTAAAAAAAAAGCTGGAAAGTTCTACAAATCTTTATACAAACAAAGCAATCCCTGGGACAATGCTGTTTCTACCTGCTCCCAGAAGCAATCACCTAATCTAGTTTAGCTGTTTCTTTTGAGATTTAGTCTAAGTAATGAATTTTTCCTGCAATTTTTGATTCTTTATCATTAGATATTAACTACTCTCTTCCTACCAAAGAAGTTGGGATTTGATTTTCTTATGATCACCCTGAAACCCACATAAAACAGTGTCCCTCCAACCAAACTCATCGCTACGAACAGATCATAGTTCATTGTTTCTCAAGTTAATAAACATCTCATTCTTCGTGCCTAAAATAATTGGTGACAAATTCACCAACAGATCTGCATAACCCCATCCACACACTTTAGGTAGGTAAGGTTTCCTCTATGAAATTATGACCTATACACACGCACACACACAGATGCATGTGTCATAATGTGGATCACCATCCGTAGACACATCCATGTACCTACACGTGAGGGTGGAGACCAGGACATTTCCAGTGTCCCATGAAATCTCTCGTACCTCCGTCCCAAGATGTGCCTCCTCCCCAAGCTGAGGTATTGTCTTGAATTCTGATGCCATAGATTGCGTTTGCCTTGTCTCTAACACACACATGCTCATGCATGCGTCTGGATTCTTACACTGAAAACAGTGGTGTGAGGGTCATTTGTCTTGTTCCCTGTCATCGCATCTGGGTATTCTGTCATGGCTCTCAGATAGGATAGTTTAAGTTACCACGAAGTAGACCCCTCTGCTCCACTGCTGATGAACACTTGAGATATTTCCGGTTGCTGACTCGACAAGGAAGTGCGGTCAGGAGTCTGCCACGGGTGCTTACTGGTGGGATTGTGCGTGTGCATTTCTTCGGAGGCGTATACGCAGGGGCGTCACCACTGAGACAAGGTATGGACACTCTCCATCACTGGGAGGAGCCCCTCTGTCTCCACGTGCTCACTCACCAACACTTGGTACTTTCTAGCTTTTTAAATTCTAGTTGGTCCACTGGATATGGAGAGGGGTGTAGTCTGTGTTTCTATTTCCCCGTGATGAATGGGTTCAGTATCGCTTATTATGTTTATTGGCCCTTCGGAAACTCTTGTTTGTGAAGTAGCTGAAGGCTGCATTTTCCTCTTTTATTGGTATGATTTCTATGAATTCAAGTGATGAATGTCAATTGAATACAATTTTCTGAATCACCACTTCTTTCTGTTAATGATCTCTGCATCTTTAATAAAATCTCTGCCTATTCCAGGGGCACCTGGGTGGCTCAGCGGGTCAAGCGGCCAACTCTTGATTTCGGCTCAGGCCATGAGCTCACAGTTGGTGAGTTTGAGCCCCGCGTCAGGCTCTGCACTGACAGAACGGGACCTGCTTGAGATTCTCCCCCCACTTTGTCCCTCCCCTCCAAATAAATAAAGAAACTTAAAATAAACCTCTGCCTATTCAAGATCAGGAGACTAGATAATCAACACTTTCCTCCCGCGTGATGACTTGTCTTTTCAATCCCTTGAGAAAGAGACGTTGTGACGTTTCATCCCTCTCTCCCATCGCACTTAGTGCTTCTGTGTCCAGATCACGACATCTTTCCAACACCAAGCTCATCCGAAAATTCCTTAGGATAAATTTCGTAAGTTTTAGCAATTTAGCATTTGTATCTAAATTTACTTTTTTCATATTTAAACTTGAAATATGTCTGGAACTGGTTTTTGTATAAGTATGTGAGGGAGAAGATCAAAATATTTTTCCCCGATGGGTATCCAGCGACCCAGAACGAGTCATTGAGAAGGCGCTCTACCCGCGCTCTCTACGACCGTTGTCGTCACAAATCTGACCATCCACAGCGTATGCAGAGCCCACGTTACCAGCACGAACTGAGGCTCCCAAAGCAAAGCACAGTGTAAGGTACTGAACGTAAGTCAAGCCAAAATAGTATTACATAAAATATAGTCTAACCCCTACATTGAGAAATGTATACTTTCTCTCCTCATATTTCCATTTAATAAAAGTTATCTCCACCAAAGTGTACTTTGGCTTTATCTCGTAACGTCCATTATGTGTATTATTTTGATTAGCTCTCAGTTCAAAATATTTTTCAGTTTTCTACTTAATTTTTTTGACTAAAAAGTTACATAAAGGTGTCCAGTTTGATTTCCACACGTGTGATGATTTCCTAGTTACCTTTTTGTTATTAATTTATCATTTCAGCATGTTGATCACATTTCCATTTGCTTTTGGCTTCCATTTTCCTCTTGATGAATTGGTTGTCACTTTAGTGTTGTTTCTTTGAAGAAAATCTGATTGATTGATTGATTGATTAAGTTTAAGCCAGTCTTCGATTTCCAGAAGTCGTTTATATTGTGATTAATTGTGATTTTCTTTTTATTTATTACGCATACACTTCACCTTTAGTCTGACATTTACAATCACTTTTGGAAAATCCTTATCCTTATTTTTTTCAAATATTGGTCCCACCAGTATTTTTTTCCCTCTTCTCCACGGACTCTGATTACACATATGTTAGACATTTATACCACATCCCACATGTCTCTTCTTGCTTTTACGTTTTTTTAAGTACCTTTGTTACTAAGCTCATTTCTGAGTATTTTCCCCTGACCTGTCTTCCAGTGTCCTAATTTTCTCTTCAGCTGCGACTAATTTTGAACTAAACCCTTCTATTAAGTATTCATCCCTTTGCTTATTTTTAATTGTAGATTTTTTCTATTAGTCGCGCATTTTCTACAGACATTATTAATTTTGTGTTTTAGTTCCTTTGGTATGCCACACATATTCATTCAAAGGGTGATGCGATGACTCAGCATGAAGCATCTGAGGCTGGTCCCGTCACCTTTCCTTCCTTCGGCGTGGGGTCATGCCGCCTTCTCCTGCACCTGTTGACTCTTAGTAAATGCTGGACACGGAACTTGGAAAATTGTGGAGATGATTTGATTCTCCAGATAACTTTGTTGTCTTCTTTTAGGGTGGGACCCCAGGGACCCCACAACACAGAGTCAAGGCAAGTGCAAACCTGACCTTTATGTTTAGGGCCCTCTCTTTCCAGACGACCGAGGTATGCCCTTCTTGACCGCCAGCCCGAATCTGGGAAGTTTCCAGACCCCTTTCTTTGGCTGAGACACAGGTGGTGTGGAGTCTTGTTGGACCGTGTTCTTGGGAACAGTGTGGCAAGCACAGGAGAGGCACAGAGGGGCTGGATTGGCATGGCAGCCACACAACGCCTCGGCTGGTCCCGTGGGGCCCACAGCGGCAGGTGTCCACAGGCCAGGTGAGGGGCCACGTCTTTCCTCTGCACCAACAGGCGGTGAGTCCGCACCACCCTGCGAGGCTTCAGGCGCCCTGGGCGCAGCAGCTCCCCCGCTGAGAGCAATCCTCCTGGGCGCTGCCTCCAGCCGACGCTCGGGAGGCTGGGGAGCGAGGGCCTTGGTCAGAGGCTGCCCGGCTTTGTCTCCACGGTGCCAGGGACGTATCTGGGGCTGTGCAGCCCAGATGGTCTCTGTTACAACCACTCAACTGTGCTGCTGCTGTGTGCAAGCAGCCACTCTGAGTAGCAAATGGGCACGGCTGCGTCCCGGTGGGGCTCCGTCTACAGAAACAGTGAGCCTCCTCTGGTGCACAGGCCACCCTTCGCCGACCCCTGGCCTTGGTCACAGGGGGGCTTAGCGGCTCACCGCCTCCTCCACTTCGCCCTCATCCCGAGCAGGCGCCGCGTGCTGCTGTCTATGTTTTGCCCCCTCCCCACGGTCCAGCATCAGCTGAAACTCCCACCTGTCTCTCAGCATCTCACCCCCTTTTTCCACATTTGACACCCGTCCCTGGAGCTGTGTTGTTCAATACGGCGGCCATTCGTTACACGCAGGAGTCCAAACTTAGGTTTACTGAAGTGAAACAAAGCCCAGGGGCACCCAAGGGCTCAGTCAGCTAAGCGTCCAACTCTAGACTTCGGCTTGAGTCGTGACCTCACAGTCCGTGGGTTCGAGCCCGTGGTGGGCTCCGTGCTCACAGCCCCAGGGGTCTGCTGGGATGCTCCCTCTCTTCCTCTCGCTCTGCCCCTCCCTCGCTGGCACACGTGCACACTCTCAATCTCAAAATAAATAAATGTAAAAAAAAACATTAAAAACTAAAGCTGAACGAAGTCTGGAAGTAGGTTTCTCAGCCACAGCAGGCACGTTGCGGCGCTGGACGGCGCCCCTGGCCCTGGGCCCCCACGCTGGACGGAGGGAGCGCGGAGCGAGCTCGTCACCGTGGGAGGTTCTGCCGTGGCCGTGGCTAATCGAGAGGAAAGGTTGGCCTCGCCTGCCCGGGTCACCTCAGTGCATTTCCACCCTTTCCCACACCCTGGTCCCAAAACTCCTCTCTCCCTTGATACCTCTCTGATGTGGTCAGCGTGATTTTATTTTAAAGTTTATCTATTTATTCATTTGTTTATTTATTGAGAGAGAGAGAGAAAGAGAGAGAGAGAGAGAATCCCAAGCTGACTCCACATGCTCTGAGCGGAGCTTGACCCGGGCTCGATCTCACAAACTTCGAGATCATGACCTGAGCTGAAACCATGAGTCAAATGCTTACCCGACTGAGCCCCCCAGAGCCCCAGTCAACGATTTTAAACGTTGTGTCCTGTCATTCAAATCGTTTCTGGGGGGACGTTGGTCAACATCATCTGGTCCGCCGTGACCAGAAGCAATCCTCATGCTATTCATTAGTGTCCTTTTCACGTTGGGGGGGCTCCTCCCCGAAGCCCGGTTCAGCGGGAAGACTCCTGTTTCCGGTTCTCTCGGGGTCGCCGGTGCCTTTAGTTTCCTGGGTGGATTCCTGAAGCCAGACTTCCTCTCGTCCTCAGGGCAGGCTCCGTGTCCCCCGGGCTTTCCCAGCTGCTTGTCCCAGGGCTTGGTGGGCTCCGTGCCTGGGTCCTGGGGCAGGTGTGTGTGCGTGTGCATGCGTGTGTGCATGATGGGTGTGTGGGTGTGTCTGTGTGTGTGTCCTGTGCGTGTTGTGTGTGCTCACATGTATGTGTGTGTGCGTCCAATGTGTGTGAGTGTGTGTGTGTGTCCTGTGTGTGTTGCGTGTGCTCACATGCATGGGTGCATGGTCCTGTGTGTGTGTACGTGTGTGTGTATGTGTGTGGGGGGGTGGGGGTGTCCCCTGTGTGTGTCCTGTGTGTGTTGCGTGTGCTCACGTGCACGTGTGTGTGCGTCCTCTGTGGGTGTGTACACAGCACACTCAGTGTCCACGCCACATTTAGCAGAAAACTCGTGTTCCGTGCCCACGACCAGCGCAGGCTCAGCGATGCAGTGTGTCCTCGACAGCCTGGGACGTGGGTCACCTCTGAGCAGAGGGCATGGGCAGCAGGTGTGAACCGCAGGCCCCTCTTCACCCAGGACGCACTGTGCGGGGAGCCGTCCCCACGCGGGGCCTCGGCTGACTCCACCCCGGGCCCCGATGGCGTGTCAGCGCGAGCGGTGGGAACCTCCACCTCTGTCCTCGTTTCTGGCTGGAAAGCGCGTCTGTATTTCAGGCACGAGACAGACTTCTTTTCTTTTTCCACCCGATCTGTGTTTTTTACATTCAAGGTACGTTTAATTCCCACTTCCTGGATTTGAAGCGGCATCAGGCGACTCCGAAGCCGGCTCCGTCTTCTGTCTTGGGCAGAAATCCCAGGGGTTTGTGCTTCAACCACTATCACATCCTGTCCCCTCGCTGACCCTAACGCCGGGGTCGCGATGGCTGTTTTCTGGGAAAGGAGAAACGCTTAGAGTAGTTATTAGCCGCGTGACTTTGAAAAGCTCTATGGCACGGGGTCCGTCGCAAAGCCCGGCGCTTGTGTGCCCCTGGGCCCTGGCGGCGGGAAGCAGACCCCGCGCACGGTGACGCCAGAGGCTGGCGGACACTCCGGGTCCTGAACGGGTGTCCTTCAGCGAGGCTCCTACCTGGTCCGGCGCACACGTGAAATAGTAAACATTGGGGGAGAAAACGCTCGGGGTCCGTTCGGGGGAGGCTGGGGAGGCGGCGGGCGTCACAGCGATCCCGGCTCTGACACCCCTTCCGAATGGACCGGTGAGTCTGCTGCCTGCTCTCCTGTCCTTGATTCTGGGCGATGGACGGAGGCAGGAACCCGGGGTCGGCAGTGAGGGGCCGGGTTCCCAGACCGCAGGGAGGGCGCCCTGGAGGCGGCGTCCGGACCAAGCTGGGCCTCTGAGGAGGAGGCTCAACAGGCCGGGAGGGGGGAGGCGGGCGATGGCTGCATGACCGGTCAGGACGAGGCTGAGCTCAGCCTGCGGACGCAACGCCCCGGGGGGGGGGGGGGGGTTAAATCAGCGATTCAGTGAGCTCTGGCTCTGACGGCGCCTTCACATTTTCCGTCAGGTCTGCCCTGACGGGAAATCTACGACAGGACACGACTCCCCATTTTCCAAGCGAGGAAAGCGAGGCAGACAGCCTCCCACGGAGCGACTCCTGAAGCCCGGATCCTTCCGTCTGTTCTCAGCACAGACTGGCGGGCAGGGCAGGGGGCCCCCGTGGTTGTCCCGGCCCCGCCCCCCACCGCCACAACGTCACAGGGTCACCGGGTGACAAGCCGGGTGGCTCAGCCTGAGCACCAGGCCCACCAAGCAGGGGCCGGAGGGGCCTCAGCCCGGAGCAGAGGCGCTCCCTTCATGTCTGAGGCTGCGCCGGAGAGGACAGCGTCCGGACGGTGAAATGTCTCTTCGGAAACCCACTTTCACCTCGTTTCCAGCTGCGTCCCTTGTCCCCGGCGCGGGAGCCCATGCGGTCAACGGCTCTGTGGGGCCGTGACTGTTTGTCTCTAAGAACCTCTGGAAAGCCTCATCTGGAGCCAGAAACAAGGGCCAGTTTGTTTCTTTCTCTTTGATTTTCTTCTAGAAGCTAACCGGCGGGAGCCCAGCGGGCTGGCGGTCTTCCGGGCGGGCAGCAGGGAGCCCGCGGACACGGTGGCCGTCAGCGAGAACTGTCCTGAGCAGATGACGCTGACATGCAGACCACTCCCTGCCGCCCAGGGTCACGGATGGCGGGAGCGGGTATGTGAGCGAGCGGCATCGCCCGGGAGGCCTGGGGACACCGCCAGGCTTCTTGGGTGCCCTGAGCGGCCCCGGCCACGTGGCCTGGGTCTGGGGCCAGGGCGGCCGGGCCGCTTCCCATGCCTGGGCACCAGCTGCGTTCAGCTCACTCGTGGGAGCATGGCCACTGTCAGCTTGGGGAGGTGGGGGAGGTGGGCTCTGTGACGGGGACACACGTCCCTCTTGGAAGCCCAACGGCCAGAGCCAGCTCTGAACCAGGGACAGCGAGCCGCACACGGAAGCTTCTAGAAGTTCCAAAGGGTCGTGATGGACACCCTGTGTCTGGGGGTCTGGCGTGGGGCACATCCTGGCTGGGAAACTGAGTCTCAATCTGGCACAAAACCTCACGAAGAAAGGAGTCACCAGAGGGAAGAACGTGACCTCAGATCTCAGCGTGGGGCACCCCTGGGCTCCACTGCAGCTTTTGTAAACAGTTTTTAAAATATTTACTTATATTTGAGAGAGAGAGACACAGCATGAGCAGGGGAGGGGCAGAGAGAGGGAGACACTGAATCCCAAGCAGGCTCCAGGCTCTGAGCTGTCAGCACAGAGCCCGACGCGGGGCTCAAACTCACCAACCCTGAGATCATGACCTGAGCCGAAGTTGGCCACTGACCGAGCCGCCAGCACCCTCGACTGGAGCTTTATGCCTTCCTAGCGGCACCGACTACAGCACTCGGCGTTCTCGAGGCGAAGGAGCGTCTTCCGCATCAGCTAATGCACCCCGACTCGGGGACACTATCGAGACGAATGTGCTACGCTGACAGTGATCAGACACGGTGCCTGGTGTGGACGGAGCCCCAAGCCTTCCTGGTTGGGGGCGGTGCCTGCTCCCTGCTGTGCCTGGCTGGGTCAGCCAGAGCCGCGGTGCGTCGTGGACACGGGCGTCCGTCCGTGCGTGACTCTGACCCTGACCCGTGTGGACAAGGTGACGGCCGGCCTGCCTGGAAGGGAAAGTGGCCTCGGGGCTTCTCCTCCAGCTCTGCCTCGCCCGGCGGCGGGGCCGCCCCCCTTCGCCGTGATTGCAGAGTGCAGGGTGGGCGGGCCCCTGACCCGCCTGACCTTCCTTCCGGGCTCCACACCGTCTGACCCCACCTCTGAGTCTCTTATTCAAGGAGGCCTCTGACGGGCTTGGTCGTCCGGGGGCCCTTGAGGACACGCAGCGGGCACTGGGCAAACATTTGTTAAATTCGATTCAGTTGAAGGAAAACGTTTGTTTGTGGTCCGCTGTCCCCGTAAGTGGCAGGTTGAGCCAGGTGTTAGAAGGTGCTTTCCGATACTGCAGGGGCCCCGCCAAGGCAGAAACCTCCCGAGGAGACAGAACGTGACTCAGCGGTGCGGAGAAGCCACAGCGCGGGGGGCGCCGCAGGCCGAGAGCCGACCCCAGGCTCAGGCACGCGGGCTCGGTCCTGCGCTGACACCTCCGTGAAGATCGGGGCCAGAGAGAGGCTCCGCCGGGGCCCTGAGCCAGCTGCAGGTCCGGGGGCACCGGCGCTCACGCACAGACCGTGAGCGGAGAAGGACCGAGCGCGTGAACACGCCGCAGCGCGTGCACGGAGACGGTGCACCGCGTGCACGGAGACGGCGCGTGGATGGAAAACCCGTGCTCACTCCCGATGGTGCATCTCCCGCTCGGCCCCCCGCGAACAAGCCGCGGCCCTGAATGCCTCCTCCGGCACCAGCCTCAAGAACAGGACCGCATGCATGGGCTCCTTCCTGGGCAAAGCGTCGTCACATTTTCCCTCTCCCCCGCCCTCGTCCCATCTGCCGGAACTGCCGCTCGGGTAGGGGCTTCGTGCCGCTGATCCGACACATGCTCTCCTCACCCGGCGCACCGCCTGCTCCCTTTCCCAGACTCTCACGCCGCTGACGCTCCTCCCGTGTGGTCAGGGGACGTGCCATCCCTTGGCCAGAAGCCTCGTCCTGCGGTGCTGGAGGGACGGGCCCCCGGGGAACTCAGACTCAGCGTGTCTCCTGCGCCCGTGAGGGCTGCCTGCACCTCGCACAGAAGACGGCACTTTCTTCTGGTGCTGGATCCTGTCTACACTCAACTTAACTCCCTCTGACCCGTGTAGATACTTCTGTCCCTCCTTCTGCTGGGAGCGCCGGGAGAGGGGGGCCAGCTGGTCCTGTCTCGCTGTGTCCCCTCCCACAGGAGGCCCGGGGGCCCCGCGGTTGGACCAGCACTAACCTGGAAAGAGCCACGCACTTGACCCCCCAGGAAATGGAAGGGGAGGTGACCTCGATCAAGTAGGGCGGACGTTACTGTGGCCAGAGGGTCCTCGAAGATGGATCTGTGGTTAAGACATTTGAGAAAACACCAGTTCCCAGACGTCAGTCCTGGTTGAGTAGGAGCAGAAAAGCTCACGTGAGAACAGAGAAGCGAGGGGCCGGGGCACCGCGGGCGCCGTGGGAGCCGAGAGCGGGCGCTTGACGGCCCGGGCGGCGGAGACGCGGAGAGGCCCTCCCGACAGGAGCACCGAGCTTCCCCGGGGGACGGAGATCTCACGGGCAGACGGAGCGCCGTGCAGACACACCTGAGAAACGCTTCCAATTCCCAGACCAGTAAAACACTAAGAAACAAAGTGAGAAAACCGTGAATTTATCTCAACAAGTTCATAAAAGGGAAAGTACAGATAAGCATAAATAAGCATTAACGGGGGTCCAAGCAAAGATAAACAGATCACAGCGAAATGGCAGCATGAAAAAGACATAAATATATAAAGCGAGTCTTTTAAATTAACTGCTCTCTAGCTTAATTCAGGAAAAGAAAAATGAAAAGTCAAAGAAGTGGCAGTAGGTGAAGGGAGAAGCCGAAGGGGAGGAAAATGGGTATTTTTCTAGAAATCTGTGTGAGGCAGGTTAAAGACGGCAGTTTATGGGGGAAATACCACTAACAGACCGACGGGGAAAGAGGTAAAACACGTGGACGGGGCGTCGGAAGGGTCTTGGTGAACGTTCCTCACCCAGACCCACTCCCCCCCGCAGCCGGAGACCCTCCCT
>PJEM01009306.1:0-72810 GCA_004023845.1 Helogale parvula
CAGCCAGCTCACCACCACGCCCCCCGACCAGCTCACGACCAACCCCCCTGACCAGTTCACCACCATGCCCCCCAGCCAGCTCACCGTGGCATCCTAACTTTGGAAGAAAATCATTCTTCCACGTAATACCCCAAACCACTCGTCATCTTTGATTCTTGCCTCTCTGTGTCTGCTGACTGGTCTTCAGGATGTCTCTTGCAAATGCAGACAGTAGGGTATAAAACAGTGTACATGTTATGTTACTACACAAACAAGGAAAAAAAGCTGGATTCCAATGCATCAAGTTTACAAGTAGCTATCCCTGCATCATGGAGTTATGAGCGATTTTCAATTCGATTTATTTGGTACACTTCCCTGCAGAGCATGCATTTTTTATAAGCATGTATTATTTTCATAGTCAGAAAATATGCTGAAAACTTCTTCAGAATTTTGCTTGCAAGTTTTCTCCTTCATCCCTCCTATGTTAAAAGAAAACCGCAGGCCAAAAAGGGAGGTACTTATGCTGGGCCAAGATGCCAAACTGGGGCTTAATATCTAACCTAACTGTACTTTCAATGTCTCCCAGGAACACAGTTGGGGCCAACAATTCTCTGGTCAGCACCAGGGACCTAGGAAGACAAGGTGATCTAATAAGACTCTGTTCTTCTCCCTCAGGGAAGGTGACCGGGCCTGAAACAATCTTTTCTTCTGCTAATAACTTCTCACCCCATCCTCCTTCCCATAAAAACCTTCCATTTTGTACAACTCCTCAGAGCTCCTTTCAACTTGCTAGATGGGGACACTGCCTGATTCATGAATTGCTTAATAAAGACTATTAGATCTCTGGATTTACTCGGTTGAATTTTAACACCTATTATGACTCCAGTCTAGTCCAGAATCACATCATCATGGGTCATATTTCAGTTTTTATGGTCGTCCTGCACTGGCCTCTGCCCACTCACATAGACATTTAGGCCCCGGGTCTTGCATCCCAGAGTCTGATAGGAAAGTCAACAGGATAATAAGAGTGCATAAACAGCACTTAACACAGCACTTGGCAAATAGTAAATAAAAGCTCATTGTTGCTGGTCCTGGGAGCACTTCCCTACATTGCTATTAGATGAAACTTCTGAAAATATGAAATGGCAAATGACAACCATGTTTGAAAACCATCAGTAGCCCCCAGTACCTAAAAATAACAGCCTTTGCTTTAGGGCCCAACACTGTCAGCAAGTGTTAGTGCACTCAGTCACCCTCTCAGCCCCACGAGGTGGGCCCTGTGAAGATCTCCATTTTATACACAAAGACACTGAAGCACAGAGCACTTAAGTGCCAAGACACGAAGCTAAGAAGTGGCAGATCCGGGACTCAAGCCTGTTCAGTCTTACCGCCCAACAGAACTTTCCACAATGATGGACATGCTCTGTATGTGCACTGCTGAGTACGTGGGCTACTGAGTATTTGAAATGTGACTAGTGCAACTGACCAACTACAGCTGAAATTTCATTTAAAAGTTGGCTGAAATAGCCACATGTGGCCAATAGCCACCATACTAGTCAGCAAACTGGCGGATAAAGCCCAAGCTTAGCAAAGAAAAGTCCTCACCACACCCTATCTGCCTACCTCTCCGAGAATTCTTACAAAAAGCTTCAGTTAATCTAAAACCCCTTATAACCGTACTCACTCCTACCTGCCCTGCCCGCCTCTCACCTCCGTGTTCTGTATAATGGAGGAGCTGCAGAAATGACAGTAAGGTTGACTTGGTACGAATCCAGACTCCAGTGACTATTCAGGGTCTCAGTTTCCCCTTGGTAAAATGGGCATAAAAAGCCTCCAGTCACTCAGCTGGTGGGAGCAGGAAAGGCAGTTGCCCAAGTAGAGAAATGAGCATGACACCTGATGCCTGGCAGGGTCTCGACAGATGTCCCCCACCCTTATCACCCAAGCTGTCTGCTGTCTTCACCACAGACCCAGGAGACCACCATGAACTATTCCCTGACACTCATGAAACAAGACTTCAATACACCCTAAATGTGTCAATCCCAGTCAAAATACCTCTGGTGGTTTTTCTTTTCTTTTCAACTTGATAGACAGTCTGTAAAGTCCACCTGAGAGGCTAGTCAGGGGGGAAAAAAAAGCTAAGAACAGTCAGAAAAGGGAAAGAATGAGGCGGTCTTGCCTTATTAGGTAAGAAAGCACATTAAAAAGCTATCACTTGGCCTGTTGCCAGCACTCAGTAAATATTTTTTTGGTAAAAACCTTTTCCTCATACTTATTATTAAATAAAGTTGCAATCATTAAATTGTAAAAATAACAGTAATGAGGATAACTGATCCTCACAGAGCCCTTGCTGCATGTCAGGCACTGTGTGGAGAGCTTTATCCACGTGCATGATCTCCTCTGACCCCCACAACGTTTGTTTTTCAGATTGCCAACTGCAACTCATTAATAGATCTTGAAGTCCATTTAGTGTATCTAGAAATAGCATTTTTTTAACAAGACAATAGCATGAAATAGGACAGGAGAGAAAATATGAGTGAACTGCATGTAACACCTCATGAATCTTTTACATAAGCTACAGAACTTCAATTTCAAATGTGTCATCTTGTGAATCACAGTAACAAATAGATGAAAAAAAAGACCTTGTCTGTCTCACAACCTGTAAGGCTTGTACAATCACTATCACTAGTTCACACTTGCAAAAACTGAGGTTTAGAACAATTACGTCTCTTGCTCGAATTTACCCAGCTTGTAACTGACAGCCAGACCTGGAACCCAGGCAGTCTGCCCTCAGACCCCAGCCCCATCAACACTGGTAAATCAACGGCACAAAGCAGACGGCACTAAAGAATCACTTAGTGTTTCTGGAAAAAAAAAAAAAGCAAATAAAAGGAAACGGACAAATTAGTTACCAACTCAGTATTTTGTTCTCTTCAGAAGGGAAAAGAAATAACTTGTAAAATTGTAAAAAAAAGAAAAAGAAAAAAAAAATGAAACCAGTAAAAAAGAAAAGACCAGGCCTAAGAACAATGGAAGATATCACAAAGAAAAAGGCATACATATATATATGCATATACATGCATATATAAGGCTTAAAAAGACAATACATAAATGTTAAACTTTTACCCATAAAAACAACAAACAAATTAAGTTTTTGCAAACATTTTACTCATTTTCAAAAAGTACAGGGCTGACTGTCCTCAGAAATTGACTTCAGGCGGGGGGGAGGGTGGGGGGCGGCTCAGTCAGTGAAGCAGAGACTCTTGATTTCAGCTCAGGCCACATTTCCTTACTTCAGGCCCCACCTCGGCTCTGCACTGACAGTGCACAGTTGGCTTGGGATGGAAGGGAAGGAAGGGAGGGAGGGAGGAAAGGAGGAAAGAAGATAGGAAGGAAGAAAGAAAGGAAGGAAGGAAGAAAGAAACTGACTTCGAGCAAGTTAACTGTTTCCCAATCTGTACAATGGCATGACAGTAACAGTCTGTACCTACTAAGACTTTTTACAAAGATTAGATTTTGTACCACTGCCACCAAGCAAACTCTCAGTAAAGATAACTGCTGTTACGTGATGCAAAAATAACAGTCCTTTCAAACGTGAAACTACTACTTCAGCCACATAACCAAAACCCCACGGTAGTAAAAACAAACGTGTTGTATCTTAGCCTGATTCAAGCACTGGGTGTTTGTCTGCAAGAACTAGTTACCACAAAGGCTCCGGGCTCAGAATGTCAGCATCTCGCCGCCACGCCTCCATCCTTTTAGAGCCTGGCTCCAAAGGCGGTCCTCATCTCCCAATACTCCAGGCCTTTGCTTTCTATTGACTGCTTCCTCTTTGCCTAAAGCTCCTCTGAAGATTGACATAAAATTTTACATCTGCACATACATCTCCACGCCCATCCTTACACAGACATCTTGGTAGACAGGAATATCATCCATAAAATAAAATCTTTATAAATGAAACTGCCCAATCAGTGGGTTTACAAAATTCTAATCTTGACAGCTACTGTCAAATTTCCCACTAGGAAAGTTTTCAGAGGTTTTGACCCTTTATGATTTCATCACCACTCTTTCACCAGCACTTGCTGTTCAGTTAACATCCACCAATCTCACAAACGTTTCTTACTGCTATTATAATGTGCATGTTTAGGTCAGGTTGGCCACTTGTATATCTCTTTCCATTTCACGGCCAACTTCTAGATCATTGTCTCTCCATGAAACTGCCTTTTGGAACGTTACCAACACTCCCGTCTCCAAGACCAAGGACCTCATCTTACTCACTTCCTCAGGGCATCATCTTGGCAACATCTGAGACCCAACAACCATCACCTCCTTCAAGAGACACTTCTCCTTTCCCTGCTGTGACCATGTGCTATGCTAGCTCTCTGAGGGGCAAGGCAATCTTCTCCCTAGAGACATACAGAAAAGCATATCCCAGTATCCAATCCTTTTCTTCTTACTGTAATATTATTTTTTAACCTACTCTATATATACACATAAGTATATGTATATATGTGTGTGCATGCATATATATGTGAATATATATGCTGGATACATAAAGATAAGATTTTCTCCTCCTGAGAAACCTCCTCACTGTAATACATGCCATCCATGTGCAAAAGATTTCCAAATGTCAGTCCTTAAATCACCTGAGACATAAACCCATGTTTCTAAAAGTCTACTGAACACCACCAAAGAGACAGATGCCTTCCCCACACTTCAGATAATCAACAGGGTCAACAGGAGAGCAGCACTCACTCTGTGCCAACACTGTGCTTGTACTTGACACACTGCATCCCATATCCAACGGGTTATCTATGAATCTCATTACACACCTTCCCCCAACCTCTTCTACCTCCTTGACCGTCAAACTTCAGGTAACTTCAGTTCTATGTTCCTCCTCCTTCCCATCCAAGGATCTGTCAAATCCTGTCAATTCTGCCAGTAAACTGTCTTGGTGTACATATCTGGCCTTCCCATTTCCACCTTTGGTTCAGACTGCTACTTCTTTACATCTTGCCCTAATCCTGATACCACCACCAGAGTTCTCTGCTGAAAGCATAAATACCATCACTTCAATCTCCCTTCTCAAATCACATGACTTTCGGATGTTTCCTGCAGCCCCTCCATATAACTGGCTACAGGCCTACACAGGCAAAGGACTGCTCCTGCACCATCACTCTGAACCAGCCCCAGTTTTAGGAGACTCCAGCCAGTATGTAGTCTCTACCCCATCAGACAGCAGGCTCTTAAGAAGACATTCATCAAATCTCATTCACCTTAGGAGTGCCTAGATGGCTCAGTCAGTTAAGCGTCCAACTTAGGCTCAGGGCATGATCTCATGGTTCATGGGTTCAAGTCCCGTGTCTGGCTCTGTGCTGACAGCTCAGAGCCTGGAGCCTGCTTCAGATTCTGTGTCTCCCTTTCTCTCTTTATCCCCTCTCCTGCTAGTGCTCTGTCTCTCTCTCTCAGAAATAAATAAACATTAAAAAATTTTTTTAACTCATTCACCTTATTAAAAAAATAAAAACACTTCATTCACCTTGTTCCCTAGACAGGACTATGCATTTGACAGGTGCTTTCTAAAGTTACTCAATACAATCTTCTAGCATGTGTTCATGTCATTCCGAAGAGAGAAAGGAACTTCTTTATCCATGTAAATCCAGAATTAAGAAAAATCTTTTTAAATCGTCTAAATGATTTAGGACTGTTTGACCTGTATGATGGAATATACACAGAAATACTCATATTCTCTTCAGACTTACAAAAAAAGTCAAACTCCTTTCCTAAAAAGCTTTACAAATACTTAAAAATGACAAAATGACAAAAGCACTGGTTTCCAATATTCACAACCCAGAATGATTTCCTATTTGCCAAGAGAAAAAATGGGCTTCAGGTGAGTCGAGGAAGATTCTGGCCATCACTTGATTTTATGATCTTCTGATGCCCCAATCAGCTGTCCGAACCACCGAACAATGACCTCCACAAGCTGATATAAGAAAATGGACTGGCCATATGGTAAGTCAAATGTCCAACAACCTGACTGAGAAGCCAATAAAAACAAATGGCCTTGTGTGAACCCGGCCTGTCAATTCAGAATGACACATCCCATTTAGGTCTACCTCATTCTTTAAAGTTAAACCAATTTAAACACTAACCCTTCTAAAGAATCTTTCCAAACTTATTATAAAGAGGTCATTGAGAAGGAAGCACAGATTATTTTTCAGTGAATACAGAGTCAAATCATTCTGAAAAGCATTACTTTGTTGAAAAGTACAAGATTAAATTCTAAATGTGTTTATAACTCTTCACCTCTGTTAACACCAGCGGCTTTTAAACACGTGTGCCTAAGTGTCTTTGATTTTTCCCCCTCTGAAGTCAAAACTTTGCTAAAGTTTCCCGTACACTCTTGAACGTGAAGTTAAGAACTGCCAAGTTACTGATTAGAAGTTAGGGTTCACAATCAGGGTATTGAAATCATCGCTCACTAAGAAATTAAACAGTAACATTACTGTTACTGGAGAACTTCTGAGTTGACAGAATTGAGGGGAGTTCCTCTGACAGCTGTGGTGTCCCAGAACCACTCTCATATCCGCCTCCCCCCCCCCAAGGATTCTACACCTTCATTAAAGTGATCCCTTGACGCTTCTGAAAGGGGGGAACACGATAACCTCTACTAGTTAATGGGACAGGAATCTTCCTCCTGAACTCGGTAGCCCCAGGGTCCCGAACAAGGCAGGGTAAAAGGGACAGCAAAGCATGAAGTGCTCCAGGCCCCCAGAGGCCAGTGGGCCGCAGACCGTCCCGTGACACTTGAGTCCAGGCTGCCCTTTGAAGGGACTTGGAGACTAGGCTCATCCGAGTGGGGGCGCCTCGGAGGGGCCGCTTAAGGCCTCCCACAACTCACCTGCGATTCATGGGCCGGACCCTCACGGCCACCTTGACAGATGCCATTGCTCATCCCGGCCAGGCCCACGAGGGCTCCCACCTGCCCAGCGCCCCACGGCAGCCGGCGACTCTCGCGACTCGGCCCTCGGCTCCCGCCCACTTCCCTCTCTCTACCCCCGCCCCTCCGCTCTAGGCCGGACCTAGCGTCCCGCGGCGGCCCCACCTGCCGGGCCACTGAGCATGCCCAGAGCGGCTCCGGCCCGCGGGATCCTCGCGCCGGGTTTTAGCGGCGGCCGGGCGCCGAAGAGGGGCGGGGTCGGGATGCCAGAGCGCAGGCACTAAAGTCGCCTATTCTGGAGGAGCCTCCGTGCATGGGGTGGCCTGGAAGTCACCCAGGGGTACCGGGGAGGAGTGATTTCAGGAAAGCTACAACCCAGTCTTATCACCTGAAAACCTGGAGAGGAGGAAGCAGCCGAGGGGGTCGCAGTAATTTAGGGCCAGAGCAAAGACCTCAATCCTGGGGCTCAGATTACCGAAAACACAGTTTGTCAGCCCAGAACAAGGACCTGGCTTAACCCCACCTTGCAGGAGTTAGCTCATCCAATTTACAGAACAAGAACCTGAGGCGCAGAGATCATCATAGTTTATTTGTGGGGGTTTGCACTAGGTCCTTCTCTGCTGTTCTAAGGCTACCCCACCAAGGAGTGTGTTTTGGACCCCTCAATTCAGGGACGACGAGAAATTAAAATAGAAAGGTACTAGATGTTTTAGAAATGCGGGCGAGAATGGCTACATTGACTGAACTCAGACCTTCGTTGGACTTGCTTGCATTAATGTTACAGTTTAGTAGTTCGAGTTCGGTTTTAATCATAACGTAGTTAGGGGTGAGAAAGACCTCTTTAAAGTTTAGGGCATTAGAAGTGAGGCCTGACCCAGCCTCTTTTCCCGAGTCCCTCCTCTCCTGGTTGCCCTCTCCAGAAGAATGTAAATTCATTCATTCAGCTGTGCATCCGTACATTCGTTCACACACACCCAGGAGCCCACCTGTGAGCCACAGGGTTATCTGGGGGGCTCAACCAAGAGCTGAGCTCTGCCTTCCTTCTACTGCCTCATTCTGAGCCACTCAGCCCTAACAACCCACTCCAGCCCAGCTCCAGGACCGCACCCCTCCTTCCCTTTCCTGCAGCTGAAGGGAGAAGGGACAGAGCTGGCAGGCCCATTGTATCCCATCCTCCAGATCCACCGGGCTCTGGAGTCCACCTAGGGCCAAGAAGGGAAGCTCGGCCCTCACTCCTCTCCCTCCCTGCGGGTGTGTCACACCCCCAGGGTTTGAGAGCCCTGGGGCAGTGGCCTTTGCTTATGGGGAGGGATCAGGGCCAGCCAAGAAGGGCTGCTCCTAACAGAGCGGAAAGCCGGAAAGCGAGCTGTAACAGAGGCCACAGGGAGTGGACACTGGGCTGCTGGATTTGAGCCCCAGCTTCTATGCTAGCTTTGAGCGTCCTCCAGTCCGCAGTGCTAGACACCTCTGGGGCTTTGGCCTTACAACAAATCAGAAACAACTCCATGGAGTGGATTAGTGCATTAAGTGAGATGATGTCAGCAAACGTGACCCACTCAGAGACAAGGAATCATTACTTCTTCAGCTTCCCTAGAGCCGCGTGGCTAGCCAGGAATCCGCATCCCATTTGTTTTCCAGAGCCCTGGAAACCCAGGGTTTTTCCCGCTTGCGGGAGCAGAGCTGGGTGCGGATTTCACCACTGCTGGCTGGCTGCAGGAAAACAAGGAGCGCGGGAGGACGGACCGGGCCGCGCGGAACATGCGCGGTAGCGGCGGGCCGGTTGGAGGCGCGACCAGGGAGCCGGCGCACCACCCTCCCCGCCCCAGACAGGGGCGGAGTCCGCCGTTTAAGGGAGCTGCGCGGGGCCAAACAGCGCGCGCCCTTTTCCCGGGGGTGGGCGGGGAGCCTGCAGACCCACACGCGCGCGAATCACCGCCACCAATGCTGGCGACCACGCTCCCGGGTCTGGGCACTCGGAACACCGGGCTGGCCCACGCCCGATCAATCCTTAAAGACGACGAATTAAACTCTGTAGGAGGAGTTGTAGCTTACTTCTAAAGCGATTTTTCTGTGCCTGGGGTTTTATTGGTTGGTTGGCTGGTTGGTTGTGAGGTTTAATTCATTATTTAGTTCGTTAACTTTTCAACAGCCTACACACGCCTATAAGCCCCCTGACCTTCTTTGACCTTGCCGTTTGATACAAAACAGAGCATCCCAGACACATTAGACCCCCACACACCTGTCATAGAGGTTTTGACTAGGTGGCAGTGAGGCTTCAACTCAGTGAGGAACACTGGGGAGGTGGGAAAAAAAGGTATTTGTTTGTTTTGATGTAGTTTATTCGGATCTTCATTTATTCTTTTTTTTTTCCTGATGTTTAGCAATCTCTGTAGTGCCAAATACTTGCGAGTGATTGAAACTCCCTGACTCTTAGCGTCTTCATTTCAAAGTGAAATAGCACTAGAATAGAATGTTCACTCCACCTCAAAATATTTGAATCATCTTGAAATACCATCATCAGGAAAAAAAATACAATATCCCTATCAGATATATATACAGCGATGTATCTCTTCCCCTAGACTTTAAGAAATAAAATTGATTTACTCTCTCACAAACATGACTTTTAAAAAACCTTGATAAACAGCAGACTGGCACACTTAAATTGGAACATAGGATACAACTGACATCTCAGAAGCCCATCTGTTTTCCTATGTGCTAAAAGTACCCAGCTCAAGCATTCTATCACACAGTACACTTAATATCTCCTCTTGGGGTTGTCTTACACCATAGGACTTAAGTTGAATTCAGGAGCTAAACAGTGAGCCAGTAAACAAAAATAAGTATTCTGGTTTTCAAACAAGTTCCTGATATCAGAGATAGAAATTACAGCTATCAAGTCCAAACCCAGAACCATTTGCATTCTCTGAGTCATAAAATTTAAAGGTAAATTTAGGGTCATCTAAAACACTAAACATTAAAAACAAAGATAATTTGAAAAAGTGTGCTTTGGAGCCTGATTGTGAAACCTGAGCTGCAAAGTAACAGTAAAGATAATCACACAAGTCGAATATAGAAATTTTGCTACAAAGCTATAGGCAGGTAGCTATGAATCCCAGCTTTCTTTTATAGCAGAAGTGAATGAAGAAATCACAGCAGATCAATTTAATGGAAACTATCACCCTAAATATAATCATTTTATATACCAAGATGAAAGAAAGATTGTTTCAATTGCATATAACTGTACCTATGCTTACAAATAGTTCAGAATTGACAGATTTTGTAGAGTCTACAGCAACATTTCAACCTTTCAGAGTGAGAAACCACATTTAGTTGAAGGGGTGGGGAGACGTTTTGTGGATAAATTAGTTTTGGAGATGGACCTTGCAAAGGGATGGGATTTGAACTTCAAGATGGGTGAAGAGCTGATTTCTAAGCCAGAGGAAATACCTTGGACAAATGTTCAGAGTTGGGAAAATGGGGGTCTTGCTCAGGGAACAGTGAGAAAGCCTCTTTATCTAAAACAATGTGACAGATTTAAAGATAGTTATAAATGCTTTCCCTCCTGTTCTTGTACCTTGCAATGTCAGGTTGCAGCTTCACTCAGGAGTAGAGTTTTTTTCTCTGCCTCTCTAGTATGGCTGCCCTTGTACCTTGCTCTGACTCATAGAATGCTGCAGAATTAACTTTGTTACTTTCAAACATGATTTCAAAAGCTTAGCATGCTTCCACTCACTAGGGGGGGGGGGGCTGATGCTGTCATGTGAGCAAGCCCAGGCTAGCCTGCTTAAGGCTGGCATGACCTAGTTAAACTCAGTGCCACAGCCAACAGCCAGCCAACCACCAGACTTGGGAATGGCGTCCCCTGGCACCAGCCCACCCCAGCCAACTCATTGGCTGATCCCAGATGTATGAGTAAGGGCAGCCCAGAGTGACAGAACCCATCCAGACAAGCAGAACCACTTGTTGACTGAAAGGATCAGAATGTGCCACCTCAAACTATGTCACTTTGACATAGAATTATTTTAAGCTGAGGGCAGTTAAGAAGAAGCAAACACAGAAAAAGCTCTTTGCCCTCCCCCATCTGCCTAAAAGCAGGACATAAATTTCCCTTTGTGAAGGTGTTTCTTCTCTCCTCTCCCATACCATCTGAAGAGCAGTCCTCATTTCTGGAGAGAGAGAGAGTTAGCAAACCTTACTAAAAAAAAAATAATAATAAATAAATAAAACAAAAAATAAAACAAAACCCTCACCTTCCATTAGTTTCGCTCCTATATTTACTTTCCCACAATTTACTGTCCCTGGAAGCCCAAATCCATTTCCTTTGTCCAGTCACTTCTCTGCGTTTTATCACCCTTTGTCAAAAGGATATGTAAGCTCCCAGGTCTCAGCACTTTGGGGGACTTTCATTTCTTTCCTGTGATGTCTCCCAGGTGCAGACAAAATAAGGCCTTTCTCCTGTTAATCTTTCTTCCTTCCATTTAATTCACACACCCCAGATAGAAACTTAAGAGAGTAGAGAAGTGGTTTTTTTTTTTCCATCCCTGATAAATCTCATGGGCAATAACCCAATTTGTTGCTTCAGCCCTTTGGTTTAGGATATGTGGATGTTATTGCTTGTGTTCAAATACAGCCTATCTTATATAACAAGAAAGTTTATTCGATGGATATGGCAATTCAGGAGACTTTTAATCATATAGAAATAGGGGTAAAATAACAAACAGCTGGAAAACAGGGCCGTAATCAAGGGCTTTGCCATTGTAATCTGGAGCCGAAAGAGTCTTCGAGGTCATTTCTTACATTGTAAATGAGAAGACAGGCAAGCAGGCTCAGATCACCAACGTGACTATGCACCACTTTCCTCACCCATCTCAGTGGAACTTCAA
Organism: Helogale parvula; assembly: GCA_004023845.1. Taxonomy (NCBI): domain Eukaryota; kingdom Metazoa; phylum Chordata; class Mammalia; order Carnivora; family Herpestidae; genus Helogale; species Helogale parvula. The sequence continues at coordinate 11,806 of PJEM01009306.1, forward strand.
TCAACGAAGCAGGTTCATGGGAGAATAAACGCTCTCAGAACATTGTCTGCATTCTCACTGCCACCCTCGGATTCAGATGTCCATCCAGCCCGAATGCCACCTCCTCTCCTCTCCTGCCTCCAGTTCATCCTCCGGAATACCACACCCCCGTGCGCCTGCGCCCCCTTAGCCCCCTTACAATAATCAACCCCTCTACCAAGTGCTTTGCACAGTGATGGGCAGCACTCATTTGCTACTCGTTGGAGGATTTTAAACCTTGGTTTTCTGGGTCTCACTTCCAATCAGATTATCAACCTTTTTGTTTAATGTTTATTTTTCAGAGAGAGAGACAGAGTGCAAGCAGGGGAGGGGCAGAGAGAGAGGGAGACACAGATCTGAAGCAGGCTCCAGGCTCTAAGCTGAGAGCACAGAGCCTGGCACAGGGCTCAAACTCAAGAACAGTGAGATCATGACCAGAGCCAAAGTCAGACACTTAACCAACTGAGCCACCAAGGAGTCCCTGAATTATCAATCTAGTAAGGCTGGAAAACAGGTCTTAGAGTTCTCTGTACTTCCAGTATTACCAGATTAGTAAATGTTGGAGTTGATAATTGGTAAAAAACGATACACTCATTACACGACTCTGTTTCTGTAGATAACTGGTATATAAATATGAATCTCTGTGTGATGATTCTTTGGCCCATTTTGTCCTTTTTTATTCCTCTAACCAGGTCAGAACATAAAGGTTATGCCATTTGTTACTGTCAAGCTTAATTAAACCCATTATAATTTGTTAACCCCTGCGCTTGCTTTGTAATTAACATTGATTAACACAAACCAGTACAAAACAGGCCATCAGCACTTTCCAGAAGTGCTGATTACAATTACATTGATAATTCAATACAGTACAGAAGATGATGGGATAGTAATTTGCACTCTCTTTACATAAGGAGACAAGCGCTACTGGGCAAAACTAAGCCGAGAAATAAAATACTGTGTTCATCAGATTCACCTGGTTGAACCTTCACCCTCTGAACCCCACTCTGCACCACCCCTATTTAAACCTTGGTAGGATTGCTGAAGGCACAGCTCCCAGTGACTTGCTTCATTGCATGCCTGAATCAGAAAAGGGAAGCATTTCAAGGCTGACAGATGGATTCTGGAGTATTCAGCCACAGCAAAGCAGCCCCCAAGGCTCATGACAGACAATTACGGGGCCAATATTGCATTTCATAGTTCTGGGGTATGTCCAGGGCTTGATGGCAGCAGGTTGAAGATACGCGACAATGAGCACCCAGCAGCAAAGGGTCCAAAAAGCTCTGAGTGACCAATAACCTGAAAAAAATTCTATAGGTCTACCCAAAATACAAGAAACCAAACCAACAAAACTGGTACCCCAATATATTCAAGAGTGTGTTTAAATTTCCTCTCTCCCTGACCTCAGAGGATGATGTATTCTTGCCATCCATGTTAAGAGGAGCCCACCATGCTCCCATGTGACTGTGGTCCATTACCAGTGGGGGTAGGCACACACACTTGAACTTTTCTGTATTTCTAGGAATAAAGGCGGGATGCTTGGGAGCTGTAGCAGTTTTTGTTCTGTATAAAAAAAAAAAAAAAGTAAGTGGGACTCTGCCCCACTGCTCTCCAGGGAAGGATTAACAGAATTGATATCATACAGATCAATTGGCCTCGTGCAAATGACACGATAATGAGGCCATGGAGTTTTTATGATTCTCTGTTACTGCTCCAGAAAGTATGCTCCAGAAACCGTTCAAACCCTCTAAAAGGAATATTAGTACAAAATAGGGTGTTTCAAACTCGTTGCTGAAAGATTAATGTTCAGAAAGATCCCTGAGACACCAAGACTTCTATATAAATGTGTGACTGATTGAGGAAAACTCTGCCAGATGAAAAAAGTATGGAGAAATTTGCTCATGGTCATATGGATTCTAACCCAAATGTCTGTGTTCTCAGAGCTAGGCCTTCTCTTTTCACTCCCCAGCAGAGGATATATTGGAAAAAGTGCTAGAAATGGAAAAAAAAATGCCATCAGAAGTAGAATTGAATAAAAAACAGAAGAAAAAAAAACCACAAACACGCACTGAAACAGAGTCCGCCTTCAGCAGGACTGTAACATTGTGACGTTTGGGGATCTAGAGCCTTCTTGCCTGCCATTATCAAACATCACACTCAGGGTCTAACATCAATTCCAAGGAGTTGGAGCGAGTCATTTAACCCTCTTTCCTGGCATCCCATCTCTCTCTCTCTCTCTCTCTCTCTCTCTCTCTCTCATAAATATTAGGTATGCCAGACTTTTTTGACTTCTTCATGTATTTTTTTAATAAAAAAAAGATGTATTTCTTCAGCATCATGATCAGACTATTACATTTAGCAATTAACAGCATGGGTGCCAAAAGGAAACCTACATTAAAACCCTTTGTTGGAATGCTTTACACTTCCAGCAGAACAAAAACTAAAATAACCTGCTACACAATGAGTCACAAAGACTGTCCTTGAGTTATCGTCCATACACATGAGTATTTTCTAAAACATGTCCTCTTTGTAGCAGCTGGGCCTGCACCACTGTGCCTGGCTGAGCTCACCAATCTGCGGTGACCTACAGCTTCCCTGTCACGTCTCAGGCTCTCCTCTCCTGCTAGGCCTTGTCTCCTGGCAGTAATTAAAACCTTCTGCCACTGCCAGAGCTACTGGAACCACCCACCTTGATTTCATGGTTTGGTGAAGTATTGGCCTCCACCACCATGGAGGCCAGGGCTCCTGCCTCCAAAACATCCTCCTTTAATGGGCCCCAAAATTTGAAGGTTGATTGTTGCATTTGTCAAAATCATTATAGTTTCCGGCACCTCCAAAGTTGCTTCCATCATTACTAAATCCATTACAGCCATCCCCACTGTCACCATATCCACCACAACCTTGAGAGTCACCAAAGCTGTCTCCCCCAGTGAAGTTTCCCCTGTGAGCACCACTAACATTTCCGGAGCCACTTTGACCTCTTTGGCTGGAGGAAGCACTGGCCATCTCTTGCTCAGATAGGGCTCTCCTTACTTCACAGTTATGGCCATTTATGGTGGTTTTGAATGGCAATCTTGTCCACAGAGTCACGGTCATCAAATGTTACAAAAGCGCTTTTGCCACCTCCTCCATCAGTCATGATTTCAATCACTTCAATTTTCCCACACTGTTCCTAATAATCTCTTGGATGAGATCCTTCAGGGTCTTCTTCAACACCACAAAATCTTTTTCAGTTACATGGCCACCAGGTCTTTGAGAATCTTCTTTTGAGACAGCTCTTCCTGGTTTCACAGCTCTTCCACCCACCCTGCGTGGCCTTGCATTCGTGGCTGTGTCCAACTCCTCCTCAGTGGCTGATGTGACAAACCCAAAACCTCTGGATCCCTTAGTGTTGGGACCTTTCATTCTCCATTGCTCAACATGGCTCCTCAGACTCTCATTGGTTGTTTCAAAGCTCAGATCTCTGATGAAGAGCTTCCGCAGCTGTCTGGGCTCTTTGGGAGGCTCTGACTTAGACTTGAGGGCAGTGGGAGGGGTCTTTAACAAATGCTTACTCGGTGGCGTCCATAGGCAGGAAGGAGTGATCTAATGAACGTGTCTTCTTCATTTATTTTTAAAATAAGATATAAAATACATTCAGTGGTATCTAGCGAGCATACAAATCATCAGCGTACAGCTCAGTGAATTTTTTAATATATTGACAGCCATGTAAAAACCAGACAGATGAGATTCAGAACATTTCCACCATCCTAGAAACCTCCCTTAAGCTACAGACTTTTTATTTTATTTTTAAAGTTTATTTGTTTAGTTTGAGATAGAGAGAAAGAAAGAGAAGAGAGCACAAGCAGGGGGAGAAGCAGAGAGAGAGGGAGAGAGAGAATTCCAAACAGGCTCAGAGCCCAATACGGGCTTAAATCCATGGCCCTGGGATCATGACTTGCGCCAAAACCAACACTCAGACACTCAACTGACTAGCTACCCAGACACACCAGATTTTTTATTTTAAAGTCCGATTTATTGAGTTAGCATTTTCTGTTTTGAAGAGGGGGTTGTTTTTTTGTTTTTGTTTTTGTTTTAAGTACACCCAGTGTGTAGCCCAATGTGGAGCTTGAACTCATCACTCTGAAATCAAGACCTGAGCTAAGATCAGGAGTCAGATGCTTAACTGACTGCGCCACCCATGTACCCCAAGGTACCCCAAGGTATCATTTTCATATATACGTTTCATACAGTATTAATTACCATTTTTAATAGGCAGTTCTATGAGTTTTGACAAATGCATATAGATGTGTGGCCACCAATACAATCAAAATACAGAACTATCATGATCATTTCCCCCAAATTCCCCTGTGTCCCTCCCTCCATCTTCTCTACTCCCTGGCAACCATTAATCTGTCTTTTGTCCTTTACAGTTTGTCTTTTCTAGACTGTTCTATAAATGGAATTATACAGTATATGGTCTTTTGAGTATGACTTCTTTCACTCAGTAAATACATTTGAGATTTAGCCATGTGGCTATGTGTATCAATAGTTCCTTCCTTTTTATTCCAAGCAGTACTTAATTATACCACAATCTGTATATCCATTTATCAGTTAAAGGACATTTGGGTTGTTTCCAGTTTCTAACAATTATGAATAAGCCACTATCAACATCCACATATAGAGTTTTGTGTGAGTCTAAGTTTTCATTTCTTTGGGGTAGAAACCCAGTTCTCCAGAGTGCTTGTTTCACTTTGCCTCCCACCAGCATGTATGACACTTCTAGGTGTGCCATACCGTCACCAGAACTTGGCATTGCTGGCTGTTGTGTTCTCTTTCAAGTCTTTTCACTGGGTGACTGGCACAGATTTTTGAAAATGAGCAAACATGTTCATAGAATTCATTGCTGTCTTCAGAAAAGACTTAAAATCAATCGTAAACATCTAATATACATGAGAGCTACTTGGCTGCATACTAATTAGGCAGTTTATACTAATGATCCTGACTGGAGTTACTTTTACCCGAGCTGTCCAATTTTGCTTAGTTGTCTATATCTCAAGCAGCACTCATGCCAATTTCCCTGGCACACTTGTTAAAGACAAGAGTCCTGTGTCTTCCTGCAGTGGTCCTGCAGGGGATGTCTAAAGGTTAAGAATCCTCACTTCATTCTGGCGTCTTTAAAACCCTCAACAACCTACCTCTAATCACCTTGTTCAGGTGTGTTTTCAGTACCCAGAAAATGAGACATCCCTCCAGCGTCTACTTTCAAGAGCATATCTATCAAAAACACTCTAAGCGGGAGGAAGGGGAAAAAATGTTTCGTTGCAGTAAACAAATTGTCACACTCAGGAGAGTGATGGATAATTCAATCACTTTCCTGCTCTGCCCTCGATAGGCACAGAGCCGAACACTGCTATTCTCTAGAAGTAACAACTGCTGATTTCTCTGATGTGGGCAGAAAACACGCATAGTCCGAGCCTGGTCTGCTCAGATTTGTCCCACAAATTCCTGCCTGGCCTGTTGCTTCTCTGTGGATCTCCCTGCTAATGCTTTATTCATTTGCATCTGTCTGCCCCATTTGCTGGTTCTAATGGTGTGCTGTCAGCAATTAGACCGTGATGCATGTATCCTGCCATGCATTCCTCCTGTCCCCACTGTCCACCCCCGCCCGCCCCAGCCATTTCCATTTTTCTGCCTCAGCCCCAGAGGAACGCAGCAGACAACCCCAGCTGCATCATTCCATTTTTCTAAACTTTATTATTTGTTTTAAATAGATAATACCTGCACAAAAGATGAATTCAAAATATACAAAAGATCACAGAGATAGAAGTCTCTTCCATTCCTTTCCCTCTCCCCTGGTTCCATTGCTCAGAGGCAACTATGGTCACCGGTGTCTTGTACCCTTTCAGAAAGAGATATTCTATTCATCGACAATCATACAATCCAGATCGTTTTATTTTTTATTGAAATAGGGGCGCCTGGGTGGCTCAGTTGGTTAAGCGTCCGGCTTCAGCTCAGGTCATGATCTCACGGTCCGTGGGTTCGAGCCCCGTGTCGGGCTCTGTGCTGACAACTAGCTCAGAGCCTAGAGCCTGTGTCTCTCTTTCTTTCTGACCCTCCCCTGCTCACGCTGTCTCTCTATCTCAAAAAAATAAAATAAAATATTTTTTATTGAAATAGCAACACACCAGAACAGCTTTTTGCACCTTGCTTTTTTCACATAAAATATAAATGTTATCAAACATTTCATCTATCTATGCTTGCATCTACTTCTGAGTGTACATTAGTAGATTTGACTCAATATTGTATATGTACTATGATTCATTTTACCAAAATCATTTTTAAAGTATCTAAAATAATGACTTAGCCCAACCAAGATACACATTCATATCATGACAAAAACTGAGCAGAATTAGATGTCTCAGGACTGGTACTGGTAGCTACAGTCTCCAATACTGAAGATCATTCTCCTTATGTCTGAAGGTAGCTGCTGAGGTTCCCGCCTTCACTTCTGCGTCTCAGCCAGAGGAAAGATTTATGTGTCCCCCCTCAAGAAGGACACTTCCCCACTCACAGAATCCCTTCAGTTATATCCATTTTCCAAAACCCAGTCCCAAAGCCCCATCTAGCTGGAAGGAAGGATGGGAAATCCTTGGGATCTGTTAACCAAGGAGTGAAGAGTGCGTATTGGGGCACAACAATTCATTTCCGTCCCAGAATTGCCAGGTCTTCTGCTCTATCACTGTTAAACTAGAGATCTCTGTGAACGTTCAATTTCATACTCTCGGGGATGGGTCACAGGTTGTATGCATTTCTATTTTCTTGAATATTCCTGATCGTCATCACTGACAAAACAACAATTAATCCCTGCACTGACATATAAGCATGACTATTTCCTCATACCCTCAAGAGTCCTGAGTATGCTTACATTTTTTATTAATTTTTTTGTCCTTTACCATTTTGATAGCAAAAGTACAGCATCCGAGACTCCTCAGTGGCTCAGTCAGTTAAGTGTCCGACTCTTGATTTTGTCTCAGGTCATGATCTCACAGTTCATGGGATGGAGCCACACACCGGGCTCTGGTCTCACAGCATGGAGCCTGCTCAGGATTCTTTCTCATTTTCTCTCTCTCTCTCTCTCTCTCTCTCTCTCTCTCTTTCTCTCTGCCCCTCCCCAGCTCTTTATCTCTCACTATCTCTCTCAAAATAAATAAATAAACTTAAAAAATAAAATAAAATACACCTTCTCCAGGTGTCTTAATTGGACTTAATAAGACTTTCTCTTATTTTTAGTGCCATTCAGTAGTTTTTCAAATGTCTAAGAACTTAGTATTTCCTTATCTCTGGACCGTTTCCAGCATTTGCCCAGTAAATTGGATTGTTTTCTTGTTACTCTATAGAAATTCTTTAGAAATTGGGGAAATTAGTGTTTTCAGTAATATTATTTAAGCATGTTTTCCCTACAGTTTCAGCTTGCTTTGTTTTGCTTTTGTTCCCATGCAGATTTTTAAAATTTTTTTCTTTTTATTTTAAAGAGAAGTAAGCCTTTTTTCCTTTGTTCCACAGACAAAGATTAGGTGAGCTCGTTGCTGTCAAAGAGACGCGTCCCATATTCTCATCAGACCCCTCTGACTTCCCCTTTGGTTTAGCCGTAGCAGGTGCTGGGTGACAACAGGGCCCGCAGGGGCCACAATGCACATGCATCCGTCAGCAAGGCCTTGACTGAGACACATAGTCAGTCTCCACGGCCTAAGACCCATTTTTCCCCACTGAAGACAGAATGGGGTATTGATGGGGGCGTCTGGGTGGCTCAGTCAGTTAGGCATCCAACTTCGGCTGAGGTCGTGATCTTGTGGTTTGTGAGTTCAAGTCCCTTGTCCGGCTCTGTGCCGACAGCTCAGATCCTGGAGCCTGCTTCATATTCTGTGTCTCCCTCTCTTTCTGACCCTCTTCCACTTGCATTCTGTTTCTCTCTTTCAAAAACTGAATAAACATTTTAAAAATTGCTTTAATTAAAAAAAAAGGAAAGAATGGGGTATTGACGCAGCATCTGCGGGCATAGGCTGGCAGCACTGCTGACAAACGCCCTCCTGGAAGTGAGAATGCAGTGTCCTCTGTGCTGTCAAGCACTTCCTCATTTGTAGTTAATGGATGTTCAGCCCTAGGGACGGGGCTGGGGGAGGCGGTACTCAACAGTGCTCAGGGGCTGGAGGCTCCCCCCAGACTCCATTCGTATTCAGTAGCACTTCCCTCAGGATTTCAACGGTGATTTTTCTTTATGTTTAAAATTTTTTGTTAATGTTCATTTATTTTTGAGAGAGAGAGAGAGAGAAGCTGGGGAGGGGCAGAGAGAGAGGGAGACACAGAATCTGAAGCAGGTTCCAGGCTCGGTGCTGTCAGCATAGAGCCCAACACAGGGCTTGACACCACGAACCGAACCGTGAGATCGTGACCTGAGCCAAAGTCAGAGTTCAAGCGACTGAGCCACCCAGGCGCCCCCAATGGTGATTTTTCTAATGTAGTTGCATGTATCCTTTTTAACAAGTTGCTTCTGGGTATTGTGACTTTCTTAGAAAGCATTCCTCGTACCAAAATTATAAAATAAATTCTTTCACAGTTTTCTTTTTCAGAGTAATAATAATCACAAAGGGGCTCTAACTTGATTTATTTTAACAAGACTTCTGGTTCTCCTGGCCCCGCTGACCCATCCATCTTCCCCCACTGATCTGGCAGCTTGGCTGCCTTTAGAGGGAGGCAGCAGTAGTTCTTTTACACTTAAAATCAGTACATCTTAATTCCACTTTCAATTTGATATATCCTGTACTGTCATGGATATTATTCATTACCTTTTGGAGTTACAGATTGCAGTAGGATCCAATTTGCCAATGAAAAGGCAAAAAAGCTCTGAGAGACGCATGCATTCAGACTGCCCTGCTCACAGGCTAGCTAGCAAACCATGTAATTCTAACCCTCAGAGACTTGTGGAAGGAAATCAGGCTTTGGAGGCTATTGCGGGCTCACTTGTGTCTCTTTGGACTCATATATTAAGGTCCTAACCCCCCTACCACAGAAAGTGACTGTATTTGGAGACAGGGCCTTAAAAGAGGTAATTATGTTAGGGTGGTTCAGTTGGTTGAGTGTCCGACTTGGGCTCAGGTCGTGATCTCACGGTTCATCGATTCATTGGTTTGAGCCCCACATGGGGCTTTGGGCTTTGCACTGACAGCACAGAGCCTGCTGCGGGTTCTCTGTCTCCCTCTCCCTCTGCCCCTCCCCCACTGGTTCACACGTGCGCTCGCGCTCGCTCTCTCTCTCTCTCAAAATTAAACAAACATTTTAAAAAAATTGAAAAGAGGTAATTACATGACCCATTAAGGTGGGCCCTAATCCAACGACTGGTGTCCTTATCAGACAAGGAAATAGGAGGCAGATGCACAAGGAGGAAGACCTGAAGACACAGGGAGAAGACAACCATCTACAAGCCAACGAGAGAGGCCTCAGGAGAAACCAATCCTGCCAGCATTTTGATCTCAGACTTTTAGCCTTTAGAACTGTGAGAAAACAAATCTCTGTTGTTTCAGTCACTCACTGCTTGGGTACCCAGCAAGCACATACAGGGGTGCACAGAGCAGGCAGAATCCCCATGGGGTCTTTGGTGCAAGTCTTAGAAGTTTAGTCAGATCTGTCAGGTCATGCTCCCTGGACTCTGATGGAAATCTGCAAATACCGATGGCTCAGTCGGTTAAGTGTCAAACTTCAGCTCAGGTCATGATCCCGCGGTTGGTGGGTTGGAGCCCCACATCAGGCTCTGTGCTGACAGCTCAGAGCCTGGAGCCTGCTTCAGATTCTGTGTCTCCCTCTCTCTTTGCCCTTCCCTTGCCTGCACTCTATCTCTCTTTCTTTCAAAACTAAACACTTTTAAAAATAAAAAAAGGAGAAGAAAAAGAAATCTGCCAACAGCAGGAGTACAAGGTGGGGTTCTGCTGGAGTCCAGCTCCAGCAGGTCCAGGGCTCCCTGTAGAATGGATGATGTCAGCACTAGAGAGTGAGGAGAGAGTCACAAGTTTCTGTCAGATCACCAGGCAGGCATCTCTGCTCTGTCTGCTTTGGTGTCTTTTTTTATTGGTCAAGCAATAACATGACAGACATCAGAAAATGAAGTTTTTTACAGTGGCTAATTCTTTGTGTTAAGATGCTTTGATCATCAAAAGTGTACAGAAACAAGTTTTACAGAAGTATTTTTGTAGAACCACCCCCTTCATTCTTGGCATCAGTCCCCCAGATTAAAAGAGTAACAAACTTATCTTATCTTATATTTATGACTTTTTTTTAATGTTTTTTTAATTTATTTTTGAGAGACAGTGCAAGCAGGGGAGGGTCAGAGAAAGAGGGAGACAGAGAATCTGAAGCAGGCTCCAAGCTCTGAGCTAGCTGTCAGCACAGAGCCCGACGTGGGGCTCGAACCCATGAACCGTGAGATCATGACCTGAGCCGAAGCCAGATGCTTAACGGACAGAGCCACTCAGGCACCCCTGTGACTATGTTTTTAATTAACAAGTTATAACCAAGTCATGTAATGCACTTACAATGAGGTTGAGTAAATCTTATAACCAAGAGAATAACAGGATGTTTTTAGTAAAAAATGGGATAACATACATATTATTTAAGTTAGTAAAGCTAAGATTAAAGCACAGGTTAAGTTGTATATAGAAGGGCTAGGAGTTATTTTGATGGGCTCATTAACTACAAGAGAAAGAATGCTTGCTAACAAGTTGCTTGAGAAAGCTCTTTCTTTGATGCAAGCACAGTGGGGGCCTATGTGTGTTGGCCTTGCACCTGGGCTTCTAGTTTTTTATCCATCCTCATAACTGAAATCAGTATAAGGGAAGATATTTGTAGAATGTGCACCTTGGGAAGGGACCATGTTCTGACCTTGTCTTCTATTTTTTATCTCCAATTTAGGCTCCTTTTCTCCGGAACAGACTTAAATGCAACTCTTCTGTTTTTAACCCCTTCAAGTCTATGTTTTGGGTCTGCAGGGCTCATTAGAAGAGCCTTTTGTCAAACATCTATACTGCTTTGATCTAAAATCTCTTATGCAGGGACAGGAAAATGTTTTTTCTTATGGAGTGACTGTACGGGGAATATCAGTCTGATTTGGAATGCTATAAGGCCTACTTAATGACAACAGGCTTATTTTCAACATGAGCAGTAGTAGTAGAAGGAGATACCAGTTTCGTCTTGTGGCAGGAGCACAGTTTTGCTGTGACCGTGTCATCCAGCAAGGCCAATGTGGCTCCCAGCAGGGTTCACAGGAGCCACAAGGTGTAGAGTGAGTAAATGAAGCAGGAAAAAGAAGTTGAACAGTCGATCCTAAGGGGAACTCTGAACCCAGAATCCCCTTTGGGTTTGTCCTGAATGAAGTAAGGGCATTGGGCCTTTGTACGCCAGCAGGCTATCTCCTGGAAAAGGGTCTAAACTTGGGCAAGGAAGCTGTGGGTGGCAGAGGGCTAGGATGACCATCAGTGTCCAGCACGGTAGCAGCAGGAGAAGCAGCTCCAGGGCCTAGAGAGGGGATCTACCACACCTACCTGCACAAAAGACGATTTGTTAAGATGATATGGAGGGACAGAGCATGGAGGGACAGCCTGAAAGAGAAACCCTCAGAAAGGACACGGCTCAAAGTTGTCATGAGGATTGGGAGCACAGGAACAAATGGGACAGTCGCTCTAGGCAACAACCATGGGGATGATCAACGCCCACCATCCTTATGCATCTTATCCTTTCAGGATTCAGAGTCATCGGAAAGAGAGTCTACTTAACCTGACTTTGGTCACCTGCTTCCCCTTTGGACAGAAAAGAGCATGGCTCTTTGACTTTTCCTAGAAGGCTGCACAACCTGGGAGAAAACTTGTTGCCCTCCAAAAAGCTAACTGTGATGTCATCACCAGAAGAAAGGGACAGATACTGGGTAAATAAAAACAGCACATGTCTATTGGGCCTGGGCCATCTGAGTTGGAAGCTCAGTTTAGGGTGGTTTGGGGCAAATAGCCTGAAGTCATAAAATTTGAAAGTGCTTCCTCCATAAAATAGAACTATTACCTACCTTGTAAGATTTTTCAAGTTTAAATCATATCTATAGCTATACCTCTCTACCTGTTTGTAAGTATACATATGTTTACATAAAAAGAATTATACATAATACATGTGTGTACACACATAATATATATATGATGCCTGTACAATATAGTCATCATTTATTTGAGTGTCTATAGTTCCTAGGTCCTCATCAACTATTTCCTATCATTTATCTGTGCATATATTTGCTTCCCCACCTCTTCTTTAAGAGCAAGAGAATAACCTAGTCCCCAAACTCTAGATCTAGAAACCCCCTTAGAGATGCTGCCTCTTTTTTTTTTTAAGTTTATTTCTTTATTTTGAGAGAGAAAGGGGGAGAGAGAAATCCCAAGCAGGTTCCATGTTGTCAGCACAGAGTCCCACATGGGGCTCGATCCCACAAACCATGAGATCATGACCTGAGCCAAGCCAAAGACATGGACACTTAACTGACTGAGCCCCCCAGGCACCCCTAGATGCTGCCTCTACAGAAGGATCTGCGGCACTGCAAAGTTTTACAACTTTATATTCCTTATATTGGGTGTGGGGTTGTGCGTGACTCTTCATTTAAAAAATACAAAAGTCTGGAGAGGAACGAGAAAAACAATAGGAGAGGTTGCCTGATAGGTCATCTACTCACAGAGGTACACACAAAGGGGGTTTCTCAACCTCAGGTGATGCAGGGCAGGGGCAGGATGAGATCAGGACAGCCAGGCATCAGGTACCTAACAAAGGTCACATACCTGTGACATTCCAGAGTGGAACACACAGTCCCCCATTTCTTTCATTGTTGATTATAGAGAACAGCATTTATCGTGGACCACGTGAGACCAGGCCAACTGGGATGGAGAAGAGAATGTGAGACATAGGAGAGGGGGTGGCATTTTCTCTCATACAGCTATTTTCAAGAGGAGATCTAATTCCCGAAGCAACGTTTCGACTTCACTCCCACCAAGAGAGATGGCTTCCAGGGATGCTACTCGGCTTGCAAATGTTGCCTTTCCGAGGTCACGCAAATGGCTAATACATCCATTTCCCTGAAATAAATGCCATCGTGGAGGTCTTCTTGTCACCGTCAGGGGTTATGAGCAGTGTTGATGGAGTGGGGTAATGACATCGCAGCATGATTGAAAGGGTTTGGGATGTGATTTCCTATTTGGTTCAGACAAAATAAAACCATTATCTGTGCTTCATCTTTTTTAAAGACATTGTTTCCCGAGCTCTTTGGCGCTTGAAGTCTGTCTCAGCACGGAGAAACAATATCAGCCTGTCACAATTATAGATCAGTTCATCACCGTAGTAAGCCTCCAATCTCCTTGAACTCTTTCCCGGGGAAATGACTTTCTGGGGCCCACCTTATCCCTGAGGATTTTGCCTTCTGAAAAAAATGGGGCGGGGGTCATCCATCAGCTTTGGGGAGCTCACGGGCAGCACGGGGCCAGGCACGTGGGGGGATCTGCAGGTAGCCATCTTGGAGAGACCGAGACCCCTCATTCACTCCTGGGTGAGCAGGAATGAGACACTCACCACATGGATGTGGTGGGGGGCAAGTGATTGCTTATACTGGTTTAAGGATACACTTGATGTTGAAGGACATAGGGGTCCCTGGTGTATTTCTTATCTGTCTCCAAGGCATGTCCAACTCAGTGGGCTCATGTGGCCAGGCTGCAGGAAGGCTATCAGAAGGGTTGTCCATACTTTTGCCCACACACTTTTACCTCTGGCCAGCCTAGGAAGCCAGGCCATTAATATCCGGGCCCCTGACACCGTTTTACCCAACACCACCCCATCACCAGGCCTGCTGTGAAGGTTCCGGGTATCAGATGGAAAGCTCTCCACTGCGAAGAGTTCTTCCATTTTAGGGGCCCTCCAGGCAGCAGGCTTCAGCCCAGTCCTGCACCTCTCCACACAGAGAGTGGAAGGTCCCGTGTCCTGTTACTTCTTCCAGAACCAAAATAGCCTTAATTCATCTCCACAGGTGGGTGCAGCACATGTATCCAGCTATCCACCAATCTGTCTGGGCTTTTTGTGCGGGTAGCACCTGGGTAGCTCAGTCCGTTAAGCATCCAACTCTTGATCTTGACCTGATTTCAGCTCAGGTCATGATACCACAGTTTATGAGTTCAAACCCCTCAGCACAGAGCCTGCTTGGGATTCTCTCTCTCCCTCTCTGCCTCCACTCATGCACACTCTCTTTCCCTCTCCCTCAAAATAAATAAACATTTTTTTAAATTTTAAGATTTTATTTTTAAGTAATCTCTACCCCCAACATGAGTCTCAAACTCACTACCCCAAGATCAATCCACTACTGAGCCAGCCAGGCACCCCTACCATTTTAAACATTTAAAACCCTACAGTTCTGTGATATTAAGTACATTCACATTATTGTACAGACATTACCACCATCCATCTCCAGAACTTTTCCATCTTCCCAAATTGAAATTCTGTGCCCATGAACTATTCCTATTCCTCCCTTCCCCCAGCCCCTGGCAACCACCATTCTATTTTCTATATCTATGAACTTGACAACTCTAAGAACCTCATATAAGTGGAATCTTACAGCATTTGTCCTTTTGTGACTGGATTATTTCATTTAGCATATTTCTTTAAGTTCATCCATGTTAATCCATGTTGTAGCATGTGTCAGAATGTCCTTTTGAAGGCTGAAGAATATTCTGTTTATGTATATAACACATTTTGCTTATCCATTCATCTGTTGGTTAGCTGCCATTAGGCTATTGTGGATAACAGTGTTGTGAATGTGGGTGTAAAATATCTATTCAAATTCCAGCTTTCAATTCTTTTGATATTTTGGTATGTACCCCAAAGCGGGATTTCTGGGTCATATGCTATTCTATATTTAATTTTTTGAACAACTTCAATACTGTTGTATTGAACAGTTACACCATTTACATTGTACGATTTACAAGGCACAAGGGTTCCAACTTCTCTACATCCTTGCCAACATTTGTTCTTTTGTGTTTTTTTATAATTGTCACCTTAATAGGTGTCCTAATGATGTTTGTAAATGTAGTGACCCTTGTTCATTTAGAAAGATGCTTCAGGATAAAGGGAAGAGAAGGAAAATGGAAAGAAAACCAATGAGAAGAGGTCAATGAGTATGGAACCATGAAATTAATAAGTTAAAGAGGGAGTTGTGTGTGTGTTTGCGTGTGTGTGTGTGTGTGTGTGTGTGTGTGTTGGGTGCTGTGTGTATATGTTTTACAGGATACCAGCCACCATCATGGATTTTGTTTCTGGTGCCTGGACCTCTTTTGGCTCTGAGAAGATGGACACTCCAATCTTTCATACATCTAAAATTTTTCATATATATTCTCAAATTACAATAAGCTTAGACCATTGTCATTCTTTTAATCTATTAGCTCCATAAAATGGAAATATATTTATTTGTAATAATATCAATAAAAATAGACAAATAAATGGTCATGTGGGAGGAAATATTTGCAATATCTAAAAGGGATTAGGATCAGTATTTAAAAGATACAAATAACTCCAATAAATTAATAGGAAAATCAAGAAATCAAAGAGAAAAATGGGCAAAGAATATAGATAAGCAGTTTGCAGAAAGAAAATTAAAAAATGAAAAGAAATACATGAAAAAATCCTCAGTTTCACTAAAAATCAGAGAAGTTACAATTAAAACAAGGAATCTACCTTACACTCCTTAGAATAATAGCAAAACTTAAAAATATTTTAAAAAAAAACTATTGTTTGTGAGTAGCCAAGAACTTCCACCCATACTGCTATTGGAAATGTCAACTCAGCCATTCTAAAAAATAAACTGATGTTGTTTTACTACATTAAATAGGTGGAAGCCAAAGGAGGCAGAAATCCCTTTCTTGAAAATGTTAAGCAGGCATGTAAGTATGAATGAATTTCTTCATCAGAGCATTGTCTATGGTACCGGAGGGTGGGAAATGGCAATTTGGTGTCTACCACAATGGGGCAAGATCAACAAAACCAGCCAATGTGCCATGGAGTACAGTGAAGCAATCAGAACCAACAGATTGAAGGTACATTCAACACCAACCTGGAATGAAATGTCAAGACAAAAAATAGGAAACAGACATCATATCACCTTTAATACCATTTATGCACTAAAAGCTCAGATCCAAAGCAACACTAAGAGTTTTTAAAGAATACATGTGTATTGGGGATGCCTATCAGCACAGTAGAATGGGTGCTTAGAAGGGGAAAGGAGAATGGATAAGAGAATTAGGAATAAAGAGGGGGGAAAAAGAGGAGACCTAGTAGACTGCTGATAATAGCATGCTGAAGATGATAAGGAAAAATTAATATGGTTAGTTCAAGTTTCCTTAGCTGGGACCAAACATAAAATTTTAAAAAGGAGGGGTGCTGGGTGGTTCTATTGGTTGAATGACTGATTTCAGCTCAGGTCATGATCTCCCTGCTCATGGGTTCAAGCCCCACGCCGGGCTCTGTGCTGATGGCTCAGAGCCTGGAACCTGCTTTGGATTGTGTCTCCCTCTCTCTCTGTCCCTTCCTTATTCACACACACACTCTCTGTCTCTCTCCCTCAAAAACAAATAAACATTAAAAGGGGAGGGGAAGCAAAAGAAGGTCCAGTGATCAACATCTGAGCTGATTGTTTTGCCTTACATCATGGTATGTATATCTATATATCTATATATATCCCACTACTCAGAACATTCCAGCAGTTCTACATAATAAACATGAGACCTTTCCCGTTACTTATTAGTGAAGGGTCGGATGTTTTCTCCTTAAGATCAGGAACAAGACAAGTCTGCTGTCACTGCTTTAATCAATATAGTACAGGAGGTTCTGGCCAGGGCAGTTAGGGAAAAAAGAGGGGATGGAGTGAGAGAAAGAAGAAAAAAAGAAACACAAAGCAGTCAGACTGGAAAAGAATTATTAAACTATCTCTATTTTCAGAGGATATGTTCTTATATACAGAAAATCAAGTTGAGCAAGATTGCAGGATACAAGATTAACGACAAAAATCAATTTTGTGTCTAGCACACTAGCAGGGAAGAATCCAACACTGAATTTAAGAAATTTACACCAGCATCAAAAAGAATAAAATACTCAGCAATAAAAGTATAAAATGACATGTTATTGTTAGGATGGCAATACTCCCCAAATTAACCTTCAGATTCAACACAGTCTCTATCAAAATCCCACCTGGCTTTCTTACAGATGTAGCCAAAGTGATGTTAGAACCCACATGAAAATTCAAAGGACCTGCAATAGCCAAAACAATCTTGAAAAAGAAGATTCATACTTTCCAACTTAAACTTACTGCAAAGCTACAATAATTAAGTCAAGGTGGTACCAGATAAGGATAGACTTTTAATCAACAGAATATGAGAATCCAGAAATAAGGCTTTATATTTATAGTCAATTGATTTTTGAAAAGGGTGCCAAGGCAATTCAGATGGGGAAGAACTGACTTTTCACCAAATGGCTCTGAGACAGTAGGATGTCTACATTCAAAAGAATGAAGTTGGACTCCTTCCTCACTTCATGTGCAAAAATTAACTCAAAATGAATCTTACACCTAAACGTTAGAGCTAAAAATTATAAGATTCTTAGAAGGGGTGCCTAGGCGGCTTCTAGTTGGTTAAACATGTGACTTGATTTTGGCTCTGGTCAAGGGGTCAAACCTCATGTTAAGCCTGGTGTTGAGCCCTACGTCTGACTCCATGGAGCCTTCTTGAGATTCTCTCTTTCTCCCTATGCCCCTCTCCCACTCACATTCTCTCTCTAAAAAATAAAACCAAAGAAAAAAAATAGATTCTTTTAAGAAAATATAGGAGGAAGTCTTATGACCTTGGGTTGAGCAGTATTTTTTCAATATGATACCAAAAACAAAAGTGCTAAAGTAAAATAATGAATCAACTGGGTTTTATCAAAATCAAAAATGTTTAGAGGCACCTGAGTGGCTCATTTGGTTGAGTGTCCAACTTCAGCTCAGGTCACAATCTCCTAGTTTGTGAGTTTGAGCCCCACATCGGGTTCACTGTTGTCTGCCTGTTCCCCTCTCTCTGCTCCTCCCCTACCTGTGCTCTCTTAAAAATAAATATTTAAAAAAGACATTTTCCTTAAAAACATGTTTATTCTTCAAAGGAAACTAATAAAAGACAACCTAATTGGGATGCCTGGATGACTCAGTCGGTGAAGCCTCTGACTTCAGCTCAGGTCATGATCTCACTTTTGTGGGTTCAAGCCCTGCTGACAGCTCAGAGCCTGGAGCCTGCTTCGGATTCCGTGTCTCCCTGTCTCTCTGCCCCTCCCCCCTCATGCTCTATCTCTCTGTCTCAAAAATAAATAAAACGTTTAAAAAAACCAACCTAATTAAAAAATGGATAAAGATCTGAATAGTTGTTTCCCTAACAAAGATATACAAATGTCCAATAGGACATGAGAAGATACTCAGGATTCATAGTCACCAGAGAAATGCAAATCAAAACCACAGTGAGATGCTACTTTACACTCACTGGAATAGTTATAATCAAAGAAGACTCACAATAACAAGTGTTGGAAAAGATGTGAAAAAATTGAAACCCTTTGAGTGTGAGAATGTTAAATTGTCTAGCCACTCTGGAAAACTGTTTGGCAGTTCTTTAAAATGTTACATGTAGAGTTACCATATGACCCAGCAATTCTACCCCCAGTTATGAATTGAAGAGATAAGAAAATATATGTCCATCCAAGTATCTGTCCATAAACATCTGTATAAGCATTACTCATTATAGCCCCAAAATGGAAACAACCCAAATGTCCGTAAAGAATGAAAGGACAAACAAATGTGGTATGTCCATACAATGGAATACTACTCAGCACTAAAAAGAAATATGGTACTAATACATGCTACAACATGGATAAACCTTAAAAATATTATACTAAGGAAAAAAAGCCAGTCACAATGACTATATGAGTCCATTTATAACAAATGGGCTGAATAGCCAAATCTATAGACAAGAAAGTAGATCAGTGGTTGCCAGAGGCTTGGGGAAGGGTACTGTGGGGAGGCACTTCTAATGGGTACAATGTTTTTTCCAGGGGAGTGATGAAAACATTCTAAAATTAGATGGTGGTGAAGGTTGCACAACTCTGTGAATATACTAAAACCCATCAAACTATGGGGCACCTGGGTGGCTCAGTCAGTTGAGATTCCAACTCTTGATTTTGGGTCATGATCCCACAGTTGTGGGATTGAGCCCTACATCAAGCTCTGCACTGAGCATGGAACCTGCTTGAAATTCTCAATCTCTCTCTCTGCTCCTCCTCACCTCATCTCCACTAACTCTCACTCTCTCTCTCTCTCTCTCTTTCTAAAATAAGAAAAAATAAAAAATAAAAATAACTGGGCACCTACATAGCTCAGTTGATTAAGCGTCCAACTGCAGCTCAGCTTGTGATCTCCCAGTCCATGAGTTCAAGCCCCATGTCAGGTTCTACCCTGGCAGTGCAGAGCCTGCATGGTGTTCTCTTTCTCTCCTTGTCTCTTGGCCCCTCCCCCATTCTCTTTCTCTCAAAATAAATAAATAAGCTCCAATAAATAAATACCATCAAATTGTACATATGAAATAGCTAAGTAGTATATTATATGTCTCAATAAAATCACTTTAAAGAAACAAAAGCTGTTTTTGGTTTTTTTTGTTTCTAACATCACTGTATGCGTCACTTTGCTGAAAGAACTAATTTAGTGCCTTTCAAGAAGAATGCCAAATACCTTGCTTTAAATGATCAATCACTTGGGGGTGAAATAACACACAAAGTAAATATGGAAGTAAGCATTTTTCTCCTTCTGTTGCACAGCATGAACACATTGACTGCTCTGAAAAAGAAAAGGAAAGTTCCAATAGTGTTTGGCCAAAATACAATAGTTACATTTAACAGCACCAGGAAAAAGATTTCAGAGCACTGGAACTGAACACTGTGAAGTCCCTTCAAACTACCTTTCTAGATCTGATACTATTCTCCTTGAAGAGAGGGAGGCAACAGGGTGTCAGAAGGGAAACAGGAACTGGGCTGTTTGCTGTATGACTTTGAGAAAGAGTTGTGAACAGGAATGGTTGGGAATGAACGACAGCAGCAACCCATCATCTGACGACACACTGTCAACTTAGCTGCAGGACACCTAGAAAGTCTGATCCATGATCCTAGCAGACCTTGGTCATCCTCATCGAGAGGAAAGACGTCTTATTGCCGTTTTTATGTTGTGCCTCACATAGCACATGAAATGGCTCGAGTCCAAATATTCAGTGTCATTCATTCACATAGGCCATTTTCACCAGTTAACAATATCCATGCAGATCTCTATATTTACCAGGATAATGTTGAGAGCACTTAAACAGCACATTCCAAAATCAACATACTGGCCTTTATAAATGGTTTCTTTTTCTAGTGGTGGATTTTATTCGACTTGTCTAAATTAAACTAAAAAGCACTTCAGGAGACAGAAGTTTATATTTTATTTTTTATGTTTTCCCAACCCCATGGAACCTAGGATGTGGTCTATTAATCTATACTTAATACATTGGAAAGAAATGGTACAGAATAACCTGGAATGATAGATTACCAAAACCAGAGAAATGAATGCTAGAAGACACATCTAAGAGACACACCAACCATGCTTGTTGGGATGTTGCAACCCCAAGAATCTTTTGCTTACAAGATAGGCATTTGTTTACAGAAGTTCAACATGGTAGATAGGCAACACTGTTTGTGGAATAAAAGAGTCCCAAGTGATAAGACTCAGTATTGGTTATGAAATCAATTGTTAGGTTTCTTTTTCTCAGTCCAAGAAAGTTCTTATTTTAATGTTTGGCATCTTGTTATCTGCCTGAGGAGTCTCTGGGCTAATCACAAATTCGGTCAAAGCCAAGTTTTATTCAGCCTGTCTACCTTTGTGCTTTTGTGACTCTAGCAAGCTGCCTAAATTGAAGATTCAGAAGTATCCTAGAATATCCCAGTAGACACAGGTAAAATAAACTAAATGAAAAATGCCTCTATTTCTGTAGTAATTTAAAACCTGTCAGATAGTCAGGAAAAAGTCCTAGTTTTATTTTACAATCTGAAGATTGCACACTGCATATAAGCAGTGCTGAAATACATAGATAATTGTCTGATTAGTTTGATAACTATATGGACAGTCAAATCAGATAACTTAAGGCAAAGCAATACAGAAAATTGTTTAAGTATTTTATCTGCGAAGCAATGGAGCTTGAATGGACCCCAGAGGTATGGTGCAGTCAGTTCCTCATGTGTATAATATTCTAGAGATTTCAGTTACCCAGAGACAGTCATGTGCTTCAGCATGGCAGTGACCCCAAGGTCTCCCTCTCTGTGACTCTGCAGTCTTTTCCTTTCCTTGCACCTGGACTTATGAGCAGATGTGGGAAGATGAAGGAGAGAACCCATCAGAAACCAAATCATGCCTGTACTGCACCCAAAGCAACGCCAAGATCACACCAAGAGATGATGAGACATGGGGGAAGGTTGGGCTTGAGGTTTAATTTGGAGAGGTTAGCTGGCTGGTGAAGATGGGCAGGGCATGATTTCCTATTTTATTCAAAACAAATCAAGAATTGGGAAGGCTGGGTGGCTCAGTTGAGCATCCAATTCTTGATTTTGGCTCAGATCATGATCTCAGTTGGTGAGATTGAGCCCCATGTTAGGCTCTGTGCTGACAGCAGGAGCCTGCTTGGGATTCTCTCTCTCCCTCTCTCTCTCCACCCCTGCCTCATGATCTCTCTCTCTTTCTCTCTCAAAATACATAAACTTTAAAAAAAGCAAATCAAGAATTGCCACTCAATGTTGATTTAATTCACCCTTTGCTGAATCCATAAACACTGAGAATTACTTGAGACATGATCCTAGGTTTCGTAGTCCTGCTTGTTTACTAAGAGGAAATGAGTAATTTCCACAACTTGGGGGAGGTGCTAAGATAACAGGACATTACAGAAATCAGACACCTCCAGACAATCCGTGGGCTTTATGCCCATCTACCACAGGGGAGTTTGATTTCGCTGGAGGGAAGAGCATGTAATTCCTACCACGTTAAGGAGGGATGGATTCTTGGCCATGCTTGTTCACAGCCTCTTAGGTGCACTGCAAAAGAAAAATGGGCACTAGGCATATGATTTGTCAAGTGTTTTCCAGGGTTTGTTCGGTGGCAAGAATACACATTGCAAGGGGAGAGTGATCCAATGCATCTTACAGCAGCCTCCAGAGAGTCAACTTTCCATTCCAGTAAATATTATTCACAGGGGTGAAACAAGTTCAGGTTTATTCCCTAAGTCCTCCTGCTAATGAGAGCTGAAATGAGTATCTCAGACTCAGTGATTGCAGGAAAGTGGTAAGACTAAATCTGATGCATGATTCTCAAGTCACAGGGGAGGCCTTTGGAGGCTCCAAGGAAAACACAGGTGGAGAACAGCTAAGTGTGCTTCTGGGGTCCAGGGCCAGAGGCACCTGTGAACCTCCCTCCATTTCCACTTGAGTTAAGTGTACAGACCATGGACAGGGCTTTAAAAGGATGAGCCTTTCAGGCTGCAGTGAACAGAGATGGTCTGCTTTATCATGTATGACTCATTCTATTCTTCAGGTTCTTTTTCATTTTATTGATATCACTGACATGTAACATTGTACTAGTTTTAGGTATACAACATACCGATTTGAGATATAGCAAAATGATTAACTCAATGAGTTTAGTTAATATGCGTCACCATACAGCTATAAAATTTTTGTTCTTGTGATGGGAACATACAAGCTTGGCAGCTTTCAGTTATATAATACAGGATACAGTACCATTACTACAGTCACCATGCTGTACATCATATCCCCAGGACTTATTTCTCTTAGAACTAGAAACTTATACCTGTTGACCAAGTTTACCCATTTCACCCACCCACCCTTACCCCGTGCTCACTGTATCTATAAGTTTGGTTTTGTTCTGTTTTGTTTTTGGTTTTGCTTTCATTTTAGATTCCACATACAATGAGACCATACAGTATTGACTTTCTCTGTCTGACTGACCTCACTAAGCATAACGTCCTTAAGGTCCATTCCACCCGGACCATATGTATATGTACATACACCACATGTTTTTTATCCATTAATCTGTCAGCAGACATAGATCTTCTCCATGTCTTGACTAGTGCAAATAATACTGAAGTAACATGGGGATGCAGTATTATTTGCACTAGTGCAGCTTTTAAAAAAATTGCCTGGAATTGTACTCTAGTTATGCAAGATTTCAAAATTGGGGGGTTTGGGGGGAGAATGAATTGTGCATGTGACTTCCCTGTGATTTCTAAGCAACTTCCTCTGAATCTATAATTATTTCAAAATAAAAAGTTCTTAAAAGGTTTGTTGGTGCATTATGCATAAAGTAAAGTAAGAATAAGAATAAGTGTAAAACAATAACAATGAGAATAGAATCTCTCTTTACTTAAAAATGTAAGTCCTGGTGGTGCCTGGGTGGCTCACTCGGTTGAGTGTCCAACTCTTGATTTTGGCCCAGGTCATGATCTCTCAGTTCATTTGGTTCAAGTCCCACTTCAGTTTCCACGCCACCAGTGCAGAGGCTGCTTGGGATTCTCTCTCCATCTCTCTCTGCCCCTCCCTCACTCACACTCACTCTCTCTCAAAATAAATGCACTAAAACATAAAAAATAAAATAAAAGGGCGCCTGGGTGGCTCAGTTGGTTAAGCATCCAACTTCGGCTCAGGTCATGATCTCATGGTTTGTGAGTCTGAGATCCACATTGAGCTCTGTGCTGGCAACTCAGAGCCTGGAGCCTGCGTCGGATTCTGTGTCTCCCCCTCTTTCTGCCCCTCCCCTACTTGTGTTGTCTCTCTCCCTCTCTCTCTCTCATAAATAAATAAACTTAAAAAAAATAAGTCCTACATACATATCCATCAGGGATATGTTTTGCTTAGGTAACATTTTTGGGTTTGTTTTATTTATTTTTTTTATTTTAGGAAGAGAGAGAGAAAGCACGTGTGCGCAAGTCGCAAGCGGGGGGAATGGGCAGAGAGAGAAGGAGAGAGAATCTTAAGCAGGCTCCATGCTGAGCGTGATGAAGGGCTTGATCCCACCACCCTCAGGTAATGACCTGAGCCAAAATCAAGAGTTGGTCACTCAACCAACTGAGTCATCCAGGAGCCTCAGTAACGTTTTTTATACAACTGTCATTCAGCTATTCATTTACTTACTGAATTCCTTCATTCACTGAATATTAATTGAGCACCTAATTATATGCCAGGGCATTGCTGTAGGTGCTAGGCCTAGGCCGCTGAGTGAGTGGAGCCTGGATGACTCAGTCAGTTAAGCATTGGACTCTTGATCTCAGTTAAGGTCTTGATCTCAGGGTCATTGGTTCAAGCTCCACATTGGGCTTCCAGCTTGGTGTGAAGCTCACTTAAAGAAAAAAAAAGAATGCTGAGTGAAAAAAGATTTGTCCTCATGCTTCTTACTATTTAATAGGGAAGACACTCATTTAAAGGAAATCCAAAAGAAATACATAATTGTCATTGTTATAAACACTCTCAAGGAAAGGTACGTCATGGTGAGACCACAGAAGCTTCACCCTGGAATTCTAATGAGAACTAAATGAGATACGATACCGTATGCAAAATACTTTTAAAACCATTAAGCTCCTCACAAGTGTTAATCATCATTAGTATTTAGTGCTGGCTTAGAAGTCAGTTTTGTTTTATTTTTTTAATTCGGTCCTTCGCAAAGTGCCCCAACCACTAGCAATTTCTAGTAGTTTCACTTCTCTCTTCTGCTGGCCGTGCTTTCCCTAACTGCCCCGAAAATGTTAGATGCCACCTGCTGCCCACCCAGGCACGTACAAGCCGCCGCCAGGCACACAGCCTGAACCACGCACCGCACAGAAGTGTAGTCTGGCCCAGGGCCCTGCAAAACTGGCCTCGGATTCTCTGAGCAGCTGGCGTTCTTCACAGATGATTTTGGGGCAGTCAGAAGCTGGCCTCTTTGGAGGGCCTGCTAGCATGGCATTGGGGAGGATCCAAGCACTTTTGAGGAATTGCCAAGTTCAATTTTCAAAGAGTGTCACATCTGCTGACACCAGTATCTATTCCCAAAGAAGAAATATGACCTACTTTCCTGTTACAGAAATCCCTTGGGACCTTCAGTGTGGCCAGAGTAATTCACATTTCAAGCATAGAAATGATTCTCAACATCTAAGCTAAGAAGCACAGGGCGCACGGGTGGCATGTCACGCAAGGACTCAGATTTTGAGGAATGAGGAGACGAGGAATGTCTGCGGAGAGTAACCTGCCTCAAAGGGGACTATGGGAGTCATGCCATCTACAGACAAGAGCTATGGGATTGAAGCCTCTTGGGGTTAAACAAGGTGTTTCTGAGATGCAATCAACTCATTTGTGAGCCGCTGCATATTGGGGGTGGGGGAAACAGAAGAGGAACCTAAAATTCATGTCATCAATGGGAATGAGAGGACAAGAGAAACAGGAGATGGGGGAAGGGATGAGTTTGGTCCTACTGAATATGAAGGGCCAGATACCATCAGGTAGAGGTGTCCTGAAGGCAGCTGGCAGGTGATATCTCCCACCTCAACAAGGGACTGGGAGGAGAGGCTGTCCAAACAGAAGAGGCTGTTGAAGAGGTAGAAAGTCCGCTCACTCAGGGAGAGCAAGGGGCCAGTTGGTGCAATGGGATTCCAGCCCTGTTGCTCTCCAAGCTCACCTCTTGTGGCACTTTTGATCTGTTACCACATTCGTGCTCTCTACAGATCCTGTACACCTCTTCCTTCCACAGGATCCATTTCTCTACTGTGTTTGATGAAGAAAGACAAAGGCAGATGGCCAGATGGAACACCTGGGTGGCTCAGTTGGTTAAGTATCCAACTTCGGCTCAGGTCATGATCTCACAGTTCGTGGGTCTGAGCCCCGCATCAGGCTCTCTGCAGACAGCTCAGAGCCTGGATCCTGCTTCAGATTCTGTGTCCCCCTCTCTGCCACTCTCCAACTTGTGTTCTGTTTCTCTCTCAAAAATAAATAAACATTAAAAAAAAAATCAGATGGCCAGGGACTGGCCTCAGCCCCTCATCTGGAAATGGGAATAATGATATTTCCTCCCTCATAGTGTTGTTGGGAATATTCAAGCTTTTATTTACTTATTTATTTATTAAATTTTAATGTTTATTTTTGAGAGAGAGAGAGAGAGAAAGAGAAGAGAGCGAAGGTGGTCGCTTAACCAACTGAGCCACCCAGGCGCCCCCTGGGAATATTCAGACTTTTAACACAGCATCTGCTAGCACTTGACAAGTAACTGTCACTGGGGTGCACGGCCTGCTCAGTTGGGAGGGCATGCAGCTCTTGATTTTGAGGTTATGAATTTAAGTCCCAAGTTGGGTGTAGAGGTGACTTAAAAATAAAATCTTTAGGGACGCCCGGGTGGCTCAGTCAGTTAGGTGTCCAGCTTTGTCTCAGGTCATGATCTCACGGTTCATGGGTTCGAGCCCCGCGTTGGGCTCTGTGATGACAGCTCAGAGCCTGGAGCCTGCTTCAGATTCTGTGTCTCCCTCGCCCTCTGACCCTCCCCTGCTCACACTGTCTCCATCTCTCAAAAATAAATAAAATTATTTAAAAATTAAAAAAAATAAAATCTTTAGAAAAAGACATAAGCTGTTATTATAGTTGGAAAGGTATAAGAGACAGAAGATGTGCAAAGAAAATGTGGTTGTCTATTTTTATGCCACTATTGCATAAAAGTAGCAGTTCGGTTTAGATTTTCACCAATCAGAACCAATAGACCAACAAAATTCATGACACCCAAAATTTTAAAATGCATGTGGAACATTTGTGCATATCCACATATGTGTGCAAGCACACAAGTGTGTGGGCCTACACACACGTGCACATACGTATTTACACATACATACACCGTAGTTCTTCAGGATATCACCACACCTGGTTTTCTTCAGACTACTTGTTGCAACTACGGTTTTGCATTTCTTAGTGTGGTTATTTGAAGTCTGTCTTCCCATTAGATTGCAAGCATCGTGAGTGCGTGGATTTCTGCAGCACCATAGACCCACTGTCTAACGCTGATGAAGGCATGTAATAGGAGCTTCACGATGACTTCGTTGGTGATCTGATGGATGAGAGGAGAGGTTGGTAATGAGTGGAGGAATGGCATCCAAACATTAGCTACAATTAAAGCCTTTCCTAGACAAATATTATCCCAGCATAGAATAACTTGGATTTGTTTACTTACCTAATTCTTAATAGGCTCTTAAACTGAAATTTTGTTTTTAAAAACTTGAATAAGGGGCATCTCGGTGGCTCAGTCAGTTGAGTGTCTGATGGTGGCTCAGGTTATGATCTCACAGTTCATGAGTTCGAGCCCCACATCAGACTGTCTACTGACAGCACAAAGTATGCTTCAGATCTTCTGTCTCTCTCTCTCTGTCCCTCCTCCATGTGTGCATGCTCTCTCTCTCTCTCAAAACTAAATAAAAATATTTTTTTAAAAACATTTTTTAAAAAAACCTTGAAGAATAAAGCCATAAATGAATCAAAATGGATTTCTGGATTGTGGATATGTGCCTTAAAATCTAAACAACAACAACAACAACAAATTTCTTCCAAGCTCTGCTCCTTTCCAATTTATGTGTAAGCCAACTCCTTTTAATTCCAACCAGCAAGTATTTACTGAACACTGATTATATGTATGACATTAGACTAACACTGTGTGAGAATGGCAATACATGCCCCCAAGGAGCGATGATATTCTAAGAGACATATTTTGAAAATTAACATTTACAATAACTGACATTTGTTGAGTTCTTCCTACATTTCAAACACTGTTCTAAGCACTTTTCAAGGCTGATCTCTTTTGCACTTCACAGTGAATCTCTGAAGTAGGCATAAATGATTGCCATAGTATATTGTGGAAGTTGAGGCACAGAGAGACTAAATTACTAGTCCAAGATCACACAGCTATTCAGGGAGCTGGCCCGTGGGAGCCCGTCCATTACACTTTATTTTCTCTCAGCAGAGCAGCCAAAGGTGAGAGTCAGATGCTTGTTCAGAAACTAAGTGTACACAGTTTGCCTTATCTATTGTTAGTTGTCCTTTGGACAATATATCCAAGAAATTAAAATAATCTATTGACTTTTATAAATCACACAGCCTTCTTGGAGCCGCCAAAGATAAGTCATTTCAGAAAATTTGAACACAGGATGCAACACTGGCCCAAGAACATTAATTTTTCATTGTTTCTGATGCTATCAAGTTGATCTTTACAATGTATATGAATTTCATTTCCTGGCATTAGAGCAACTGCATCCCAATGTGTCATTCTAAAACAAAAGTCAAGAATAACATCACTGACATAGTCACAAAATAATAATGCCTCATCATCTGACTGAGGTATAGTCATCTCCAAAATCAGCTGGAAAGTCTCTAGGACAGACCCTTCTACTTCTCAGGGTCTTGGCTCCCAATCAATACCCTAAGGCTACTGGAAGATGTTTCTAACCTACAGGCCACCCTGCCAATATATAAGATAATGAGACTCTCAAAGACAAGACAATTCACAAATATGGAGCAAGAGAGCGAGAGAGATGGCAAAGCACTTGATTAGATGCCGACAGAGAGAAAGCCAATGCATATTTCAGAGGCTAGAAGCCGCCATCTTGCCGGACCCCCCAGCTTGATGCTTCCTACAAGGCTCTCTGCCCTACTGGATTTACACTAGAGTCCTTTCAAATGGCAGGTCAGGTTCCCAAACATTTCTACTGTCTATTTAAGGAAGAACAAATCTTCATTCTAAGTGGAGAGAGAAAAGAGCCAGCTCTCTTTTACATCTAGAGCTGCCCTTGAAAATACAAGCTTATTAACCTCTGAATAAGTGAGGGAGAGAATAAAGGGCTCGTAGGACAAAATTCAGCCAAGAGAGACTCTGGGGCTAGGTTTTATTAGCAGTATAACCTCTTCCTTGAAGAATTTTATGGGGAACTGTCAGGCAGCGCAGACTTTGGCAGCAGAAGCCACCCGACTGCTCAGTATCTGAAGGCCTTGGTTTCAAAGCATATTCTCTGCAGGGTCTTGATGTATTTTTAAGCAGACAGGAGGAATTACTTATTCCTCCCAGGGTATGATTTCTCATTTTTCTTCCAGCAGAAATGGGGGATGAATTGCTCTGGGATTTGCAAGCTTCCTGAGCATTAGAGAGGGTGGCAGTTAGAATGACAGTAATGACTTAGGTCTCCTCTGAGGGTGCTCCCTTCATTATTGGGACAGCCTGAGCTCTGGCTCCATCATTCACACTCTGCCACTCTGTCCACTGCTCCACTTCCCAATCTGTCCATCACATACATGTGCCCTGCAGACTGGCCTGGTTCTCTCTGAGACAGCCCTCGGGCTCACCTGCTTCCCCGTCTAGGAACCGTAGAGTTCCTTTCCTTTCCCTCTCAGACAGCACACACACACACACACACACACACACACACAGAAATATACACACATGTGACACGTAGACATATAAGAGATCTTGTGCTTAAGTGAACATTTTAAGCAATCTGAGGAATGAATAATGAATCTTCAGGAGAGAGGTGTAGAAGTAGGGAGAGCCAGCGCCACCCACTTACATTTGGCTAGGGATAAGGAGCCAAGAGTATTGGTCAATTATATGTTCTAGGACTATAAAATATAGGAAGGGACTGAGTTTTACAGTCAACTCATTCACATCTTTGTCACATTTTCCCAAAAGACAATTTAGAGTGCTCATCCAATACTATATATAGCAATATGGAAGAATCTCATAGATGTAACATCCAGTGAAAGAAGACAAAAACGTGTACTGTGCACTGTTTCTGTGTGAAGAAACTCAAAGGGCTGGAGGCAAAGAAGTCTTGATAACAGTAGGCCAGTAGCTACAAGGAGACATGAGGGGCTTCTGGGAGCTGGTCATGTCCTGCTTCTTGATCTGCAGGGTTCCTGTGTGAGAGCATTATGTTTGTGAAAATTAGTCACTTTTATGCATGAAACAATGGCAAAAGTCTGATCATATCACTCCCCTGCTTCAAAAGGTTTCTAGACTGGCCGTTGTCCATATGATAGATTCTAAATACCCTGTTCAATTGTCACTTCTCCATGAAGTCTGCCACGACTTCTCTCATCCTTCATAACACAGACTCCATCACACTGCAATATATCAGATCTTTGTGTGTGTTTCCCCAGTTAAGTCAGAATAGTCTCTGGAGCAACAATGGGGTCTCCTTCATCGTTTGGGTCTGGGTGTCTAGCACATTACCTGGCATGTAGTAGACACTTGAAAAGCAAATAAATAAATAAATGGATAAATGAATGAATGACTTTATAACCAATCCGACTCAGATCCCCAGGTCATCTTGGAAACAGCAACATGGGGTTACAGGCTTGGGGAAGTATGTTAGGAGTCAGCTTCTTAGGATCGTGGCTCCCTCCCCTTGACACACAGCTCACCCTTGGACTTACCCCAATCTGACCTCTGGTCCTATCACCCCACTGAAAAACCTCTAGCTTGTCAACAATGACCTTACAAATGTCAAATCCAATGGATTTTTTTAGCTTTATTGTGGGGAACCTCTCAGAGCATCTGACGTTGAACGCTTCCTCCTCTTAAAACATTGCCTTCTGCTGGCTTCTCAGATATACCCTTTTTCTCTTCCTACCTCCCTGACAGTTCCTTCTCTGGCTCCTCTCCCAACTCCTCATCTCTGCTCTCAAACACTCATACTTAAAGCCATCTTCTTTTCTCTCCCCTACACTCCATATACCCATCTGCCACGTGCTGGTGTCTCTAGCCTCTGGCGTTAAGATCCAACGTCTACTGCAGAGCTCTTCCTGGGTACCTCCATAGACAACCAGGATCCAGTATCTGACACTGAACTTATGTTTTTCTCTCCCAAATCTATTCCTTACATTTTTTTTTCTCATGAAAACCCTGGTTTTGAAAAATGGGTCAAGATCTACCTCTTTCCCTAAGCCATGAGCCTGAGGGTGATGCTAGGTGTCTCCCTCACCCTCACCTTCCCCAAAAAAATCAGCTCAAAGTTTTGTAAATGGTTCCTTCTTAACACAGCACTTACTTGCTGTCTCTTTTTCAACCTTACTGCTGTTGCTTTTTCACAAAAATCTTTTTTTCCACTTCCAGTCTTCATTCTAAGCCAGCAGGATCTTCCTAAAATGCAAATCCGATCATTACATTACTCTGTTTCAAACCCGTGTAGTGCTCCCCCTTCCTGAAGATTCATTCCAAAGTCATTGGTATGGACTACAAAGGCTTTCCATGGTCTGGTCTGGCCCATGACTGCCATTCTAGCCTGACCTCTCAACACACCTCCACTTCATCCTCATCATTTGACAATATACTCTACTTCAATAACCCAAAACGTTTGGTGCCTCTGTGCCTTTGTTCCTGCTCTGAGCACTCCCAATCTGTCTAGAACGCCTCCCCATCAACCACTTGACCTGAGTATCTCCCTGCTGAACTGCTCACCTTTCCAGGCTCAACTCAGAGTCCCCTCCTGAAGGATGCTTTTCCTGAGCCTCATTGCCTTGGCAGACCTGCCTCCTCTGAAGCCCATTTTCCTGTACATATCTCTTCCACAGCACCAACAATACTGCATTGCCCTTGATGAGTTCCACATCCACCTCCTCCTTCTAGACGTTGGTGGCCATGATGATGTTTTATGGGTGCCTTTATGTGCAATGACCAGCAGCTGGTCTGACATAGGCACTCAGTAAAATGCTTGTGGAATGTTGTTACTGAAACATTTCTTAAAAACTTTACGTTTGTAGTTCTCACCAAGAAATGGAGAAACAGCACAGAAAGGCAAGCTCACAAATATGGTACAATGACTTCTAGGGTGGGAAAATCACTTTTTTGCCTGCTTTTTGGTAACAGCCTCCTCACCTTTTTTTGGGGGGGATCAGCCTCTTGCCATTGCACACAGTTAGTGGTGGGTTCTCAGGAGTATGTCAGCCAGAATTCTGGAAATTTGAAACTGGAATGAATTTTACAAGAGCCAAAAATGGTTCCTCTGTCTAGTCTCCAAACCATCTGGTTCCCATCCTCTCTGAGACATGGCTGGTCATATTCTCTTCCTATTATGTAGGCACTCATATCCCTCTAATAAATTACATTTCTACCTTCTTTGCAATGAAATTAGTTTCTCTTGCTTGCACATAAAGAACCCTTATAGATATAACAATGAAAGTCATCACAATCTTGTTTTCTGTCTCTCATCCTGTCCTAACTGTTATGTTCCCAGAAGTCCTACTTCAGCTCAGGCTGACTGAGCTATTGACTGACTTTTCTCGTGAACCTCTGCTTCTCAATTATTCTTGTTACTACTACTTCCACTACTTACTGGCCATGATTTTAATGAAGGATCTGTTAGAAAAGCAGAGCCTCAGATCTCTTAAAAATAAGGGCAATTCCTATCACTTCTTAGCAGGGATGCTGTCTGATCTGGCAGGATTGAGTGGGGAGGGAAGCCTGTGGTGCTGGGGTTGGAAGGGGTAGGGAAAAGGTAAAGTGAGGGGAGGGTGGGAGAGTCACAAAAATGGACAAAGTGGTCATGAAAGAGGACTTCAAATACCTCCATTTTGACCTCAAGCTTTCTAATTAAGGTCTTTCCAGCTTATCTTTTAACTCAGACAAAAGATCCTACAGGCAAAGTATCCCCTGATGGGAACCAAACCTACCCCTTCAAGCAATAAGGACTGCCCTGAGCCAGCAAGATCTTACCCTTGACAATGATTGATTTGACCCTGTTGCCTACCTACACGTATCCACTGACCTTTGTCCCTCATTTTCCTTATATAAACCTGGAAGTATTCTTGGCACTTTGCAGAGTCTTTGAGAGCTAGTCTGCCTGCCTTCTCCCCAGAATTGACCTCATTGAAATCAATTCCTGTCTTGTTTCACCACTACTCATTTCTCTGCTTTCAGATTTTGTCAACAGCAAGTGGCTGAACCTGGTCTGTATGGGACCCCCAGAGCCAGAAGCTCTTGCACCCCTGTGCCCTGGACATAATTAGAGTAATAAAAGATTTAAGCTACCATCAGAAGCCAGGGTTGAGTCTTGTGGATTTTGCATGAGGACACTTCAGTCAGCTGCTTTTACTTTACCAGAGATGGGAAGATTGACACGTGGGTATTGGTCCAGATACAAACAGATACTTGTTTCCTCAAATCTCATTTGTAGAGCAGTTGTATGGGACTCACAATTTATTTTCTCACTGAAGCAATGTAATAAATATTGGCCATAAAGACCCAAGTTAAGCCAAATAGGGACTGGATGCTCCCTATATGTGGAGTCACTGACTCTTTCTGGTCTTCCCTGAATTCTGCTAAATCCTATGAACTGAACTCAAGAATCAGACGCAGGCAGTAGAAAGATAAGAAGGACATGAAGAGTAATCAGGGTGCTAGAGTCCAGGGTATGGAGAATGGGGATAAAAGAAGAATCAGGGAGTCAAGGGAACAGGGCTGGATGCTCTGAGAGTCATATGCTGTTTCAGGCTGCAAATTACATTCTCGCTGTTTCTCGTAGCAACACCCCATTTGCTTGAGGCACTACCCTCTCCCCCAGCCTCAGCCCACAATGAGTAAGAGTAGGTTAAGAATAGGTAGAGCTGGCCCCACCCCCATTCATCAGCCAGTCTGAGCATGTGACCCTTGCTTGGCCAGTAAGAGCAGACCCTGGCCAAAGGTAACAGCACACACGAACCAATCAGAGTCCCAGCAGGGCTCAACTCCAGGACTTTTGTTAGAATTAAGAACCTTAACTGTTTCAGCTGGAGTTGCCTAGAGGTTCCATGTGGTCAAGATGTGAAGAGTTGACCTGGAGAAGGAGCCAATCCCGGAGAAAGCCGCCTTAGAGGCAAAGACAAGGGGACTGAAACCTGATGACATCGTTTGGACCCAGCAGTTGTCACCTTCTCTGAAATGTATGATTATGCCATCCTAGCCTGAATGGCCTCTCTTCTCAAAGCCTTTCCAGCACAACCACCCCAAGTGTACAGGCACTTTTTCCTCCCTGTCCAGAATGTCAGCAGGACTTACTTCCTGGAACTCCCAACTTAAATCATGAAACAAATAGTTAGGCACCTTAAACTTCTTGGTCAGTTGCTACCAGAAGACAAAAATGAGCAAAATGCACCTGCTGCATTTAGCCCGTAGCCTGGCAGAGGGGAGAAAACAAATATAGCTGGCTGATGAAGAACCTGAGTCACAGAGAGGTAAAGTGATTTTTCCCAAGGACACAAAGCTAGTAAATATTGGAGTTTGTACTGAAGCCTTGATAATGTGATTCCACGCCTGGCAAATTTAACTTCTCTCATGTTGTCTCCATCTAATATGTGAAAGATGTTGTCAGAGGCATTTTCTTTGGAGAATTTTCTCTTGAAGGGAGTTGTTAGTTGGGAAACCTTTGCCCAATGGCACCAGGTGGTGGTGGGAGCTGGAAAGGGCTTATCTTTGCATAAATCTGTCTGTCCAGGCCTGAAACTGTGAGGTCGTTCCTGGAGACCTTCTGCTGGTCCACACATCATCTAAATGCATCTGGACTTGTTCTCCTACAGCTTTGCCTTGTCAGGTTCAGCTGACAGTCTAGGGGAATGAATGGCATTTGTTACATGCTATCCAGCCCTTCTCCACTCCCAACAAGTTTCCCTTAGGACCTGGGAGAAGCCACTGCTACTGACTCTCGGTTTCCTTCAGCTGTCACCACAGCAGCAGTTCCTTGCACTCAATCCACCCTGCCTTGCTGCCAGTCTGTCTCCTCAGACTTCATACCACAGAGCCTTTAGATGTCAGCAGGTGGTGCAGAGAGGAAACCTTCTCTGGAAATCCCAAGCTGGCAGGAGCCTTGAGATGAGCTCTCACTGAAGACCATCACCGGGCTGCCTGGGTGGCTCAGTCAGTTAAGCATCTGACTTTGGCTCAGGTTGCGTTCTCACTGCTTGTGAGTTCATTCCCAACATTGGGCTCTCTGCTGTCAGTGTTGCAGGGTTTTTATTACCACAATACCCAGGATTCATTGCCTCACCTCTTGGAAGAATGAAGGAGTGGACACAAAATGACCAGAAGGCAAAAGCTTGAGGATAAGATCAGAAAGGAAGAATAGTAAGAAAGCTCTCCTTACAGAGCAGGGGCATTCGAAAGTTGAATGCCCAAGACTGTAGGCAAAGGTCCTTGTTTTATAAGATTTTGGTCAGCCTTCCACCTTCCTTCCCCCTTGTTCCTTCTGAGGTTCTTCTACTATTGGCTTGATAACTCTAGGTGCTGGGTTGTCCATTCCTGATTGGCTCCCTTCCATTGTATGAGGAGTGGCCTGTGGCCATACTTAGGTCTTTTGTCAAATTCCTGAAGGAAACCTGAGGGGCAGTAGGTGGGGTCTGTTACATTCTTTTTTTTTTTAATGTTTTTTATTTATTTTTGAGAGACAGAGAGAGACAGCATGAACAGGGGAGGGTCAGAAAGAGAGGGAGACACAGAATCTGAAGCAGGCTCCAGGCTCTGAGCTGTCAGCACAGAGCCCAACACGGGGCTCGAACCCACAAACTGTGAGATCATGACCTGAGCTGAAGCCAGATGCTTAACTGACTGAGCCACCCAGGCACCCCAGTCTGTTACGTTCTTAAGGGGAACCTTGTGCCTGAGGGAGTTTGCTGTGGTCAGACACTCTCAGCATTGTTCCAAAATATGTTTTTTTTCCCCACCCAGGGACCTCAGGTCCTAATCTTTCCCTCACTGCCTACTGAATCCTATCTTTTCCTATCATATCATCACAGAGCTCCAATCGGATCCTCTGTCCCCCTCTCTCTCTTCCCCTACCCACTCCCCTCCTCAAAAATAAATAAACATTTAAAAAAAAGACATCATTACCTAAGAAAAGCAGCGTGTCCTAAATTATGCCTGCTTCAAAGCTGGCCCATTTCTCTACTGCCTTGACCTCAATTAAAAATAAAATTAAAACAATGTCCTTTAAAGAATGCCACTAAATCATCTCTCAGCCTTTTGCA
Organism: Helogale parvula; assembly: GCA_004023845.1. Lineage (NCBI taxonomy): Eukaryota > Metazoa > Chordata > Mammalia > Carnivora > Herpestidae > Helogale > Helogale parvula. The sequence continues at coordinate 47,998 of PJEM01009306.1, forward strand.
GGCTAAAGCAGTCAATTCCTCGACCTTTCTAGAAACTGTTTTTCTACTGTCTCAACAAGTTCTCTTGTCTAGACCCTTACTACTCAGAGAGTGATAGGTGACCAGCAAGAGCAACATCTCCTGGAAGCTCATTAGAAATTCACTCTTGGGGCGCCTGGGTGGCTCAGTCAGGTAAGCATCTGGACTCTTGCTTTTACTCAGGTCATAATTACATGGTTCGTGAGATGGAGCTCTGCCGTGACAGCATGGAGCTTGGGACTCCCTCTCCCTCTCTCTCTCTGCCCCTCCCCTACTCCTGCTCTCTTTCGAAATAAATAAATAAACATTAAAACAAAGAAAGCAAGCAAGAAAGAAAGAAGGAAAGAAAGAAACGCAGATTTTTCACCCTCAGGGCAGATCTACTGATCAGAATCTGTACTTTGCAGGATCCTCAAGGAATGCACATTTAAGGTTGAGAAACACAGAGCTAGACCAGTGGTTTTCAAAAACTTCAGTGGGTGCTAGAACTCCTGGGAGGGCTTGTTAAAACTCATGTTTCTGGGCACATACTAGATGTCTCTTGCTTTTGTTAGCAGAGTGAGTCATTCCAGGCGAAGAACGCAGGGATGAATTCTCTGGAGAGCAGCTACACCCCTTGTCTAACATCCTCACCTTTGAGGCACACGTGACTGTCCACCTTATTTCCCTCTGCCCACACTGCTCTGACAATTCTGCTTTGACCCACTGACCCGCTACCTCTGCCTCGCCAGACCTTTCCACCAAACGTCAAAAGCACCACCTTGGTCCCCAAATGCCTCCTCTTCCCCTGGCCTCCCTGAGCCCTCCCTGGGTCTGCCCCAGGCTGGCCATTTCCTGAAGGCTTTCCTACTATTGCTTCTCCCTCTTGTAGAACTCCTACACGTCATGGCTCAGATGCAAGAATGGCCTCCTGCTCCCTCACAGGCCCCTTCACCATCCTGTGATCCCTTTCCATCCTCAGAGGCTCGTGGCCACCAAGACCCTGAATGACAGCTTCATTCATGCCTTTTTTTTTTTTAAGGAAGATTATTTCTTTTCTTAATTTTTTAAATGTTTATTTATTTTTGAGAGAAAGAAAGAGAGACAGAGAGACAGAGCACAAGCAGGGGAGGTGCAGAGAGAAAGAGAGAGACACAGAATCCAAAGCAGGCTCCAGGCTCTGAGCTATCAGCATAGAGCCCAATGTGGGGCTCAAACTCACAAACCATGAGTCATGACCTGAGCTGAATTCGGACGCACAGTTGACTGAGCCACTCACGTGCCCCAACACTGCTCCATTTTTCTAAGGGTACAAATCTGCCTCCTTACCTTGGGTAAGGACTAAGATTTGCACCCCAGGCTGATCTCTGCCTTCCATTGACCTCTTTGTACACATTGTCATTCTATGCTCCAGCCATTGGGAACTGCTTCTACCCAGAAGCATTCAAACTCTGTCCCTCCCTTTGTGTCCCTAATCCCTTCTTGCTTTTCATGACTCAATCCAAAAATCATCTCCTCTAAAAGATCCTCTCTGATCTCCCTGCTTCTGTGGGTTGTTCTTTATGTGTGCACCCAGAGAATCAGGTGCCTCTCCCTATACTGCTAATAGCACTGGTTTATAACTGTCTTTTACTCCTCTGCTCTCTGTCCATACATAAGGCAAGGCTTATGACTCATTCTCTGTTTGCACCACTTAGGATTTTGAGCTGCAAGTTACAAAAACCACCAAAACAGTGGTTTAAAGGGATTAAGAGTTTGCTTTTCTCACATAACAAGAAGTCTGCAGGTCCATTTCAGTGATTTTATAATGCCGCCAGTGATGGATTTGTTCAAAGGTTTTGTTCCAACATCTTCGATACGTGGTCTTTGTCCCTTTGTTCAATTTATGGTCCCCAGGAGGTTTCCACTCCAGCATCCAGTCTACTTTCCAGAGCAGAAGAAGGATCCAGGCTGAAGGGCCAAGGTGGCTGCTACTTGAGCAAGGCCCCTCCTAGCTGCCAGGGGGCTGGGACATATGGTTTGTGACCAGACACATTGATGCACAGCACAAAATCGGCATTTTCTTAACAAAGAAAAAGGAAAGAATGGGTATTGAGATGCAACTGTTGGTGCCTTCCACATTTTAGAATTTTTAGAGCTTAACAGAAGGCCTAGCCAAAAGTACAGCTCAATACATTTTGATTGAATGAATGAATGAGCTATAATAATACATGTGACCAGATCTTTTGGGTTAAAAAAGAAGCCATGGGGATCAGATAGGCAGCACTGGGAGGGACAGAAATTGAACTGATCCCTGCTTTGATAAGGAAGGGGGACCCCTCATATCTTCTCTCTTGGGCCTTCCCTTAGATCTTCATGCCTGCTGGGTCCCTCCCTCTGTAGGTCCAAGGTGCCCACACAGTCCCCATGCTGCTCCTTCTTGGGGTGGCCCTGGGGCTCTGTGGAATCTCAACCTGTGTGACCTTCCCAAAGTGCTCTAGGCTTTAAGGTCTATTCTCCTTATGAGCTGAAATGATTTTTATTATGGGAAATTTGAAACTGCAAATGTGCAAAAAGACAAAAACAGAGACTCCTGCAAACCAGTCAACATTTTGACACAGAGCCTTCTAACATTTTTCTAGATATACATTTTTTAAAACCCATTTGCAATACATATAGTATTGTTTATATGCTTTATAATTCCTTGGCTTAGTTTATCATAAACATCTTTTCATACCAATTAGCAAATGTTTGTTATAATTTGAAGTGCTGCTGCCTTGGATTCCATTGTAATGTCTTATTTGGACTTGAGCTTCACTTTCCACTCACTGCCCCACAAATCAGACCTCAGGGCTTAAATCTAATGTGTCAGCTTGGGTCCTACAAGAAACAAATGCCAGGCTGGATTAAGAAGTGCAAGAAATTTCCTGGGGGAAATGACTGTAAAGAATCAAAGGGAAAGGGCATAGGAGTAAGTAGAGAGAGACTCAGAGCAGATACATGCCTGACTCCAGAGAAGGGAGGGATGGGGAAGGAGAGGGATTGGGAAGGATGCACCTCAGGGCACAGCCAGGCCCCTGGGGAGCCGCAGAACAAGGGTTACCTTGGTTCACATACCCCCACCATGTTTAATCATTTGCTGGCAGCAGCATGGCCCCAGTGTGAGCACTGAGTAGATCTGAAGTTGTAGCAGCTGGAGGCTCTCATCCAATGACATTCCTCTCAGTAGGTTCTCTTAGAAACTCCGTGCATGCCATATGCATGCTCTTAGAGATGCAGTCATTTCCAGCAGAGTATGAAGATGGAGCATTACCTAATTAGTCTAAAATAATGGGCTCTCTATCCTGTGCCCAGAAACGAAGCTCTTTTGCTAAAGCAAATGTTGAGGAAGACACTCCCATATGCTGGCCTGTCCCTACAGCGGCCTGGGGTCAGTGTTGACTGTTGATGAGCCGTTTGCCTACCTGGTGACAGAGGAAGAACAGCCAAGTCAGGGGAAGCACTAATTGGGAGAGAAGTAAGCCCTGGTACATGGTACAAAGAAGCATGTGCTTGCTCAGAACTATAACTTTCACTGCAAGAAGGCATTCTGGGTCCCTCATGATACCCATTGATCTGACCATCTGTATTGACCTCTGAAGGTTGACTGTGGCTACTTGAAGCATGCCTCTTCTGGCCGGCCTGTCAGCCCTGCTTGCTGAAAAAATTCAATTTTCACTGTTTCAGCACATTTCAGGTGTCTCCCTAGTTTAAGCATGAAAACTCAAATTTTTACAAGGGCTGAGAGCTGAGCCAGATATGGGAACTTTGGGGCACTTGGCTCTGTTGCAGAAGCATGCTCCGGAAAGGGAGTGAGAGAAGCAGGGGGAGGGCAGGGGGAGAAGCTGAGCTGGGATGTGGGCTCAGCGGGAGGTGAGCTGCTGCCTGGTACCATGGGGAGCTCTGCCATGGATTGTCCTACAGGGCTGGTCCACCTTGAGGCAAGGAGACCAGTCATGGGCGAGGAGGTGCCCCCTGTGGGAAAGGGCACACAGTCTCCTAGGAGGCAGCTCCCACGTGACTTAGAATGATGATCTGGTGAAGGGGACAGTGTCAAACATGGCACTCACAGAGGGCAGAGAATGCCAACGGCAGCCCAGGTCACGACCAGCATCTAGTGATATCTTCGAGCGAGGTATAGCCATGGTCTTAAGGAAAGGGAAAGAAGGGACTATGGCAAATGGAGAAGACAGGCGCAGTCGGAAAGGACCACAGGTCTCCGCCTCAGACAGTTAAGGCTGGCTCAGCATTGCCAGTTCATCTGATATTTTGAGAGAAGCTGAAAGGCTGGATTTTGTGTGAAATTGCTGATTTTAAATGTCAAGCAAACACTGACAAGGCCAAACAAAACCCTATGTGGGTCTCCAGTGTACTATCTCTGTGGAACCCTCTGCTTAGCACAGCAGAATTGCTTTCCTGACTGTGCTCACTGCCTATCAGGGCTGGGAGCAGATTGGGGACATTGTAAAACACAACATCATAAAACAATTAGAATTTGCTTTTGTTGGGGGACCTGGGTGGTTCAGTTGATTGAGCGTCTGTCTGACTTTGGCTCAGGCCGTGATCTCACAGTTTGTGGGTTCAAGCCCTGAGTCAGGCTTTGCACTGACAGTAGGGTGCCCACTTCAGATCCTCTGTGTCACTCTCTCTGCCCCTCCCCCACTCGTGCTCCATCTCTCAAAAACAGATAAACATTAAAAAAAAAAAGGTTTGGATTCGCTACAAGTTGGCAGTAAGCCAAAACAATAATGGTTTAAAGAAGACATATATATTTTCTTTTCTTTTCTTTTTTTAAAGTAAATTATCTCTACAGGCAAGTTTCTTTCTAATGTAAACAGAGTTTAGAGAGAAGCTTCTCAGGGCTGGCAGGGCAGCTCCATATGATGAACTTTTGGGGTGATGATGGAGTTCGTGGACTCTGGAGCCAATGACCAAGAAGGCATTCTTGAAGACGTCTTTGGTGCAAAAAGTTGATTTTGTTCAAGGGACAAGGACCAGGGCAAGAAGAGCTGTGCTGTAAGTGTGAGGGGTTACCCTCTTATGGAGAGGAAGAGGGAGTTTCCAAAGAGACTTTCACATGCCAAAGACTTACTATTAAAAACCTACCTAATGTCCGGCCTTGGTGGTTTTCCCCTCTAGCAAAACCATTAACATTAAGACAGGAGGGAGTGCCTGAATTTGAGGCAATGATGGGATTACCTTTTTCTGGTAGACTGGTGGAGACTCTTCTCAGTTTAACCATTTATTTTGTTGTCCTTTTCCAGCTTTGGGTAGCCCGAAGTGTTCAAGGAATATCATACAGGTCCCACCTGGGTGTGCTGGGGAGTCCGCGGTTAGCCTGCACTTTGCCCTCAGCTTGCCCCACACTCCCTCATCATGTAAATCCAGGGAGTCTAGCTGTTTCTGCTTTGTGCTCAGCCATTTTTTAAAACACGACCTATTTTTCATGATCTAAAACTGTGCTGTCCAACAAGACAGCCACAGCTACCAGAGGTGCTCTGTTGAACTGTAGCAAGTCCTAATGGAGATTTCAAAGTGAAAGGGTTCAGAGCAAGTCTCCCCCAAGGTCCCACTCTGGCACATGAACTTGTTTTGAGCTGAAAGCAAATGAGACCCTGCGGTCTCGAGAATCTTTTGCTCCTCCTTTACCTGCCCTGCAGAATGTAAATTGGGGGCCTTTCCCAGAATTAGAGTTGTTATAAGAGATACATTTTATCTAAATGACTTATCTGTACGGCAAGACAAGCGTCTTATTACCAAACATCTTTCTGACTATCCTGTGACTTGTCCTCTACCCCTTTGAAGCCCCAGGCCCCCATCCCATTCCCTAGCTCAAGATGGCAAATACACCTCATTTTATCTTTCTGTCTTTGAACCTCTCCTGTATGTGGGATTCCCAGATGTATGGCATTAAATTTGATTTTCTACTGTTAATCTGTCTCATGTCAATTTAATTCTTAGACCAGCTAGAAGACATTTTTGAAAAGTTGAGAAAAATCCTTCTTCCCCTACAAAAGACTTAGAATAATAAAAGAAATATATAAAAGACTGGCAAATATCTTTCAGGAGTTAGAGAAAAAAATTCAACTGAGTACATTTGAAGATCTAATTGGCTGTATTGAACCATTCATGAGCATCTCATCTAAAGAGTAGAAAGGAGCTCAGAAGAGTGATACATAATGGAAAGTTTTTATAGGAAGGAGGGTGGGGGCAAGGAAGTTATTAGCAAAAGAAAAGGATTGTTTCAAGCAAGGTCATATTCCCTTATGAGGAAGTACAGGGGGTCAAATCCTGCAGATTACCTCATCTTCCTTTGGGAGATGGAGAGGGCCATGTGACAGATTGCTTCATTGGCGCGGACCAGAAAACTCCTGACTGACCAGTTAAAACTATATTTCTGGGGAAGGCTGAAGCTATGGTTAGGTTAGGTGTTAAAGCCTGGTTTGGTGACTTGGCCTAATTGATGCCATTTTGAGCCTGTGGGTTCTTTCTTTCTTTTTTTATTTGAGAGGGTGGAGAGGGGCAGAGGCAGAGGGAGAGAGAGAACACCTTAGCAAGCTCAGCGATGCTGAGTGTGGAGTCGGATGCAGGTCTCAATCCCACGACCCTGAGATTATGACCTAAGTCAAAATCAGGTGCTGGAGTCTCAAGTGATGGAGCCGTGGACATGCCTGGCTTTTATATTTAACAAAGGTAAATGTTGGACTCTCTGGGCTCAGAAGTAATGCTGCCTCTTCCCCCTACTTTCTCACCAGCTGACCTTTCTTATAAATCCCACCATCCTCCCTCAGGCTGCCTGCCCCCTTCTGAGTCCCGCACTTGTTTTTGTTCCCTGATCTTCAGGCTCCTTCAGATCCTTCACATCCCCCCTCTTTGTGTGAGGAACCTGTAAGAGTTACCTTAAGATGGCGACCGAGCAGACATTTTGCTGTGGGTCAGGGGAGAGCTCCATGCATTGACAACCCCCCCTCCCCCCACAGACCTGGAATGTCCTGCACCATTTGAAAACAGCCAATCATGAAGTTCCACCTTCTTCTCACCCCGACAAAAGAGGCAACCAATCCCACCCCTCCATGGCCCAAAAATGCCCTTACTTGGTAATCTGCGCTCCTGAGACCAAACCCGGAACTCTTTCACCCATAGAACACCTTGCCCTCCCATACTGGGCGCGACTTCCCTGACTCAACCCCTACTCGAGTCATGTAACTTCGCCCGGGACCGCAGACCTCAATAAAGGCTTTCTTGGCTCCATAACTTGGTCTCCTTCTTTCCTCTTGTCTCTGTCTCCACCTATTAAATCTTACAGAACCATCCTCCACGCCTGCTAGCACACCTCGATCCACCAGCCCTCCTGGGGGGCTTCTGAATTCTCCCCCAGGGAAGGCTCGGGGCATGATCCCTGATGCAGACCAGTCTTTCCTGCAGAGCTTATTTCTTAAAATTAAGCATGTTATTCTCTAACCTTGGAGTGGGCTAAGTAAAGCAGATGAAGGAAGCTGAGGCAGGCCTTGGCCTGTATATGAAACTTTACTGTATATGGTTTACCGTCCTTGAAAAAAAAGTGTACATATGTATATATATATTTTTTTAGTGTGTATACATGCGCCCACACACACACGCACACATATACACATGAATTGTCAACTATCTGATAATGAACACATAGTGAGCATATATTGGCTTAAAACAACATGAATGAAAAGGAACTATTTCATTCATGTCCATTATAAATCCAACCAAAATAATATTCTGTTCTGTTGAACTTGTCCCCTGAGGAGGAACAGGGATTGAGCAATGACAGTCCAAGTCGTTCTCTGTGGGCGTTAGGAGGAGCCTGTGAGGAAGCACCCACCGTTCACTTCATGGGGCTGCCCAAGAGAGGCTGTGCCTGAAGGTGTGGGCAGCACGGGGACCTGGCTGGGTCCTGGGGCTGGTGAGCTGGGAAACAGGACTCTGGCTGGTTCAGGGAAGATGGAGGCCTGCTAGGCCAGCCCTGAGCCAGGAGGAGTCAGGGGCCTCATGCCTTCTCCCTTCCAAGGTGGGCATAGCTGAGCCCCGAGTCACTTCCACCCTGGGCCATGGAGGAAGATATCACAAATATCTTAGTTAATTACAAGAAAAAGGCAATTTTATCCATAGTCTAAACTAAAGAAACCTGTAGACTGTTTCCTGGAGCCCCAACATCACCCTCCCCTCCATAGTGAGGTGGGGAACAAAGGCAAGAAGGAAATGGCAGATAGAATTGAATTTCCTTATAACCTGCAGCCCATTGACAAATACTTGAGGCAGCCAGAGTAAAACATTTCGCCAGGAACTCTCTACTGTCTTATGTTAATGCTTTGCTAGAGGGAAAAACAACCTTAGTTTGACAATAGCTAGGTCTCTAGTACTCTATGAGTCTTTAGCATGTGAAAATCTCTTTGGAAACTTCCCTTTTGACTTTACTTCCCCCAGTTTCATAGTATAAAAGGAGCCACTCTTCACTACCCAGTGCAGCTCTTTCTGTCCAAAGGTCCTGTCCCCATGCTTTTTGCTCCAAAGACATCTTCAAGAATTCTTTCTCGACCACCAGCTCTGAACACCACTGTTGTTTTTACTACAGTACCCAGGATATCATTGTCTCACCGCTTTGAAGAATGATGAGGTGGGCACAAAATGAGCAGCAGACAAAAGTTCATTGGAGTATAAGATTAGAAAGTAAGAGTAGTAGGAAAGCTCTCTGTAAAGAGAGGGGACATTTGAAAGTGAATGCCCAAGGACGATAAGCAAGGGTCCTTGTTTTATAAGGTTCTGGTCACCCCCCACCCCTTACCTTTCCCCTCCTTCCTTCTCAGGTTCTACCCTCATTGGCTTGATAACTCTAGGTGCTGGGTTGTCCATTCCTGATTGGCTCATTTCCATTGTATGAGGGGTGGTCTATGACCATATCGTTCCTTGTGAGTCATAGGTTTTATGGTCTACTGCTTATTTTTAGTTAGATCTTTAGTCAAATTCCTGAATGAAACCTGAAGAGAAGTAAGTAGGTGGTGTCTGTTACATTCTTTTTTTTTTTTTTAAAGAAAGGCCCAATCAGAAATACTTTTTTTAACATTTTTTTTAATGTTTTATTTATTTCTGACACAGAGAGAGACAGAGCATGAGAAGGGGAGGGGCAGAGAGAGAAGGAGACACAGAACCAGAAGCAGGCTCCAGGCTCTGAGCTAGCTGTCAGCACAGAGCCTGACGTGGGGCTCGAACCCACGAAGGTGAGATCTGACCTGAGCCGAAGCCGGAGGCTTAACCGACTGAGCCACCCAGGTGCCCCTGTTACATTCTTAAGAGGAACCTTAAGCCTGAGGGGGTTTGCTGTAGTCAGACACCCCCAGCATTGTTCCAAAATATGTGGATTTTTGCCATCCAGGGACATCAGGTCCTATCCCTTCCCTCTCTGCCTGTTGTATCCTTCCTTTTCCTATCATACCACTGTTACCCCAGAACTTCATCATTTTCCTCTCCCTTCTTCTCTTCCCCAGACCATCCATCAACTAGAAAAACCAGAGACTGAATCAGACTGGAACAAAAACATAACTAATGCAGGATCTTTGCCAGCCTCTCATGTCCCTGAGAAGGACCAGCCCAAGAGATGAGACAGAGATCTTTGTCCACACTTGATCCTTTGGTAAACACACACGTTTCTCTACTTGCTCACTCTATCCTCAGTTCCCATCCTTCACCCTGAATGACAGGGATGGTTCACCTCACTCCTCACTGTGTTGGACCATTAAGCCTATGTTAACTTCCTTTCTACTTTTGACTAAGGCACAAGAAAAATTCTCTTTAACTCTTGGGTCAATCAATGACATTAGGATTTTTCAAATATCCCACTTATAGGAAATCCAAGAGAAGCAACAGCAAACAATACCAAAGGAAAAACATCTAGATATGAACCAAAGTAGAGAAGGCAGCTCTGGGCCTGGCATGGGATAGACCCACAAGGCATTGAGGCCTGAGCAAGAAGACCCAGCCTCACTCTGAGCTACCAAGAAGAAGAACCGACACTCTGGCAGGCAGTTTAGACCGGAATGGACAGTCCAGATCAAACTCTCTGAGTTCACTGGGTCTCATTTATGTGACCTCAGGCAAGTCAGTAAGCCCTTTTTGTCTGTTTCCTTACCTATTAATGTAGTACCCACCCAGAAGGGCTGTTGAGGATTAAAAGGCTCCTTCGTGTGAGAGTTCATTCCCCAGAGCCTGACTACATACAGTAAGTGCTAAATAAACTTAGCTAATTGTTATTGCCAAAAATCAGACAGAAGCATTGGTCCATATTGACTTGAACTATTGGAACTTTCTCTACTGGCCTCAAAAGACTGAGAAACAAGTTTATTGTTATTATAATTACTTTAGCACCCAAAGCACCATTGTTAATAGGCTTTGCTGAGTTAGCATCAGCCTTTCAAGAACTTGGAGAGGAAACAATCAGCTTTCTGTGGACTTCAGGGCTATCAAGTCTTCCTTTACAGAGTCTTATTAGAGAAATTGTGGGGTTTTTTTTTGTCACAGAAGACTTTTGGTGTCACACTGATGCTTAGGACTGGACTCTGCTGGAAGAGACTATGACATCAGGTGGGATTTATTCTCAGTCTCTTACCCACATGGCTTGATCTGAAGAATACACTGGCTTTGGGCAGCGAGCTCTTTCCTTCCTCCTTACTCTTCATTCCTCTGATTTTGTTTTGTTTTTACTCTCTGTGATTATTCTGTAGGGAAGGAAAAATAGTTTTCCTTCCACCTCTCTGAGTTCTTGGCTGAGACACCTTTGTGACAAAAGATGAATTAACAGGAGAAAAAAATGAACCGCAATTTTTATTATATAAGTACTTGGGAGACAGAGTCCACAAAGATATGAGGCTGAGAAGGAGGCCAGTCAGTTGAGGCCTGCATTCCTGAGCTAAGGAAAGGGATAGGACCCTGAGCTCCAAAGAGGGGAAGCTGAGAAGAGGACATGTTTGGTAAACAAATGGTACCCTGCCATGCAGATAAGTCTCTGAGGTGACAAGTGATTTCTGGTAATAGTTCTCTGTCTGGTACAGGTCTTTTTAATGGAAATTTCCCCTAAAAAAAAAGTAACTTCCAGTCTGTTTTAAGAGCTTCTCCTATGTCTGCAGTTTCTCAAAATAATCAGATCAAAAGAATCCTTATACCAAAGAAGCATACTTGGGGGTGACACACTCTTCGCCCCATTACTTCTCAGCTTTTAAAGGAGCTCTCACAGGATGGAAGCAGTAGACCATTCTTCACACTCGCCACTCGGCTCCATCAGGGTGGACATCAGGTGTGTCTAAGACAACTCACTCGGGCAGCAAGCATCTCAGTGGTGAGGGAATTGCTCTTTCTGGATTTCTACCCACACTTTCTCTTCAGGGTTCATCCCGAGGTTGCTTCAGCCCTGAGGCTTTCTCCTTGTTTTCTTTCTCTGACTCATATGGCTCAAGAGGGTTTGTCCTCTAACTTTATTTTATTTTTTTATAATAGTTTATTGTCAAATTAGTTTCCATATAACACCCAGTGCTTCTCCCCCCAAGTGCCCCCCACCATGACCATCACCCCCTCCCCCCTCCCCCTCCCCCTTCAGTCCATGGTTCGTCTCCAGATCAAGGGAGACTATTGTCCTCTAACTTTAGATGGACTCTGGGGGTGGGAGTTATTTCATTTAATTATTTTTTTAGTGTTTAATTATTTATTTTGAGAGAAAGAGAGAGAGAGAGAGAGAAAGGTGAGACTGGGGAGTGGGACTAATAGGGAGAAGGAGAGAGAATCCCAAGCAGGTTCCACACTGTCAGCACAGAGTCTGATGAGGGGCCCAATCTCACAAACCATGAGATCATGATTTGAGCCAAAATCGAGAGTCAGGTATTCAACTGACTGAGCCACCCAGGTACCCCACTAAACAAATGTTTCCCTAAATGTATTAAGGGTATGTTTTCTAGCAGAATAATGGACATTTCCAAAATAAAAGGTTTTCTGTGATCCAAGAAGTTTATTCTGTGTTACACAGAATAAAAAATCTGAGGCTTTACAGGACATGTCAAAATCTTTGATAGATTTGTATGCATTGTAAATCTGCAAGAGGTTGAACTATTATTTGAAATAATACACATGGGGCACCTGGGTGGCTCAGTCAGTTAAGCATCTGAGTTTGGCTCAGGTCATGATATCATGGTTTGTGGGTTCAAGCCCCACGTCGGGCTCTGGGCTGACAGCTCAGAGCCTGGAGTCTGCTTCAGATTCTGTGTTTCCCTCTCTCTCTGCGCCCCCTCCCCCCATTCACACACACAAATGATATAAATGAAAGAAAGCACATCTCAAAGAACTGGTTCCCACTAAACATCCTATGGAAAGTGAAGATCCAAATCTGGAATAGTGTACAACTGTTTAAACAAGAGGATGCCATAGGCTTATACATGATTTCTTAGAAGGATGTCCACAGGCTATTAGGTAGAATTGAAAATTTCTCAACTATGAACACATTCCTTCCATTAGAAAAATAGCCGGGAAGGGGGGGGGGGTAAATGTGAATATAAATATGTCTGGTGGGCATGCAAAGGGGCTGGAGATCTGTCTATCACCATGGAATTATGCTCTCCCCACCCCGGGAGTGGGAGAGTGATTGGAGGGATGGGAAGGAGGAGCTACATTTTTTTATTTCTTATTTTACATAAAATTTTAAGTGATAAATTATGAATGATTTTGCTTTTTCATGGGTTTTCTGTTTTTTTTAATAGAAATCTTTAAAATTCACAATGAACAACATCTAATGGAAGTCCATGCTTCCTATATCCTCAAGCTTCTGCTAATAATAAGGGTTTAGATGAATGGAAGGTAGTACACCACTCGTGCTGGAACTTTGGGCCTTATTTTTATCATGAGGAACATTTGTCACTTAAATTCGACCATTAGTGTTAAGCTTGCTGAAAGTAAAAAAAATTTACCTCTCTCGGCTTTGCAATTTCAGGCAAAAATGTTGGCTAGAGATAAATACATGAGGGAATGAATGAAGAATAGGTGTATGTGGTTGACATCTAATTGTTACTGAGCCAAGGAATAGAACAATGAGGATGTCTCTAAGGAATCTCTTCTTTCTTCCCCCGACCTCCCTGCCTTCACATTAGCTGAGATGGAGCAGTTTGTTGGTTTTCTTTCTTAACTGTACCAGGGAGATGTTTTAATAACTCTTTGTTGGTGAGCTCTTGGTACCCTCAATATATCTCCCCTATCAGCCAATTTTGTCTTCATTGGTCACAGACTGTTGCTATGTCTTTTGAGAAATAAGAAAACTGTTATGGTTAGGTAATAAAGAGATAATGCTGGTTGACAAATGCCTGTGGAAGTGAGAGCCAGAAAGATTTAAGAATATCTGGTGAGTTATGACCATAATCATGTCTTCTATGTGGAACAAACAAAGAAAATTGTTTGCGGGTACACTACAGTGGATCTTCACAACATCCCTTCTCTTTCTAGCATGGGATGCCTGGTCCCTGACTCTTAGACCATGACAAAAAAGGACCACCCAGAGGTTGAAAATGTTGGGGGGGGGGGGTGTCTTATGTTTAGTTGCCCGCCAATCTCCAAGCAGAACTGAGAGAAGTATTGGAATGTACCAGCAGGGAGTGGGCAAGTAAGTTGGGAAGGGAGGAAGAGAATCCAAGGGGTGTTAATGATTAAGTTGCTTCCCTAATGGGTGACTCAGTCCTGCTTGGTATGTCTGCGTGACAGTGCAGAACATGCCATAGAATTGATAGATCCAAGAGGCAAGGAAACGGGGGCATTAATTCTCCAACCCTTGTTTTCTTCTTGGCAGAAAGAAGTTGCTCCTAGCACTTCCAGACAGTCCTGTGGGTGGGACTGAGCATGCCAGAGAAAGCCTGTAGGGTGTCCCAGGTGTTTGCAGGACACAATGGAGAAGGTGAATGCCGGGATACCAGCGGGTTGCAGAAGGCATCTTTCGTAGGCTGAAGGCATAAGGGGCAGATCTGTGATGCTTTTTGTGATCCGTGATCCCCAAAGTTGAATTAGCCTATCTTTCTATTAACTTTGGTATACAGCTCGGGGAAAGAAGAGTGAAAGGGCAAGAAGAGAGAAAGAGACAGAAGAGGGATGGAAAGAGGGCAAAGAAAGGTGAGGTAAGGAAGAAGAAGCAACATAAGATGGAAGAAGTCCCAAGTGGCATATAGCATATGAAGAAATATGAAGGCATATGAAGACACTTCTTCATGCTGTAGGCCAACTGTACTGCCAACATTTGCATTCATTTACATGTTAAGATAGGTAGAGTGGATCAGGGAGGCCCAAGACAATCCCTGAAGTAAAGGAAGCTTCGGCCCTTTAATAAGAACCTACAATGCTACCGCTTGAACCAGGACTCATATTGTTTGTTTCACATGATTTAATGTAATTTTTACAAGGGACTGTGATATGGGCATTATTGTCTTATTTTACAGAATAAGGACTTGACCAGTTTGATGTGGCTTGATGTGTGGGTTGATAGCAGTTCCTGGGTCACAAGGGCGAATGCACTTCATACAGAATGGTGGCCTGTTCAGTCCTTCCAGATGCCCACGTACTGTGTTCTGTCCCCCACGTTCCTGCACTGCACCCAGCTCCATGAGAATTGTAAACTCTGAGCACTTCTGGTGACAAAATCCTTAGTATGGAGAGTGATATTCTTACCATGGAAGCAGACCCATCAGCAGAAGGCAGTGACTTCACATAACTGCTTTGGGGGCACCTATAAGGAATCACTTTGAGAAGTTGCAGGAATAACTGATGTCTTAGGTCAGATTCTCTAGAAACAGAGCCTGAGATAGGCTTCAATCAGAAGGCAGCTCATTGGGATGGGAACAAGGTCTTACCTGAGTATAGGAAAGGCTACTAAGCCAGAAGAAATTTGCCTACAGTGAGTAATAAACCAATTGGGACAATCAAAATTATTTTGAAGTTCAATAATTGAGTCCTCAATACCTTTATAAAGATGGCTACAGGAGTATCTATACATACATGTAATAGACAAAAGGTAATGGGGCTTCATCTTTGTTCTAAAATGGGATCTGGACTTTTGGGACTCATTCATTCATTTATAAGAAGCAAGGGAGGATGGAGATAAGACTGGAATACTCAGGATCCCAGAGAAATTTCGCCATCAGGATTTGTTGGGCTAACAAGCCCATGCAGGACTATTTCTAGGCAACTCAGATGATCAGACCCTGCCCATCTCGAAGCATGACTCAGGGATGTCAGGAGAGCACGGAGAGTTCTTTCTTTCCCTAGGAAGAGAACCAGAAGTCTGAATGTCATACAGAACAACAACGTCCCAGCCTTACCGCTCCAAGCATCTGACACCTGGAGGAAATGACTTCCCCCCAGAAACATTCCCATGTCTGCTTGCAATACCCAATCTAACACACATACCATGGCCTCTGCTTAGCTTGCTCTACTTTTTCTTATTTAGTTTCAGCCCCTTAAGGACGGAAGCCTTGCCTAGCTGAGTATCTGATCCTCAAAAAATATTTGACGAATGAATGAATGAGTACTGAGCATATATAGCTCTGACGGTTATTAGATTCTCAGCCCCAAACCTGCCTTCAGATGGTGAGTCCGGCGTGCTCCATGGCTCCACCAGCTGGTTTCTGGATAGGTTCTGTACCAGGAGGCTGTGAGGGAGATCGGAAGACTGGAAGTGGGGCTTGGCAGGGCACGGGTTGGGGGGAGTCCTGTTTTGCTGCTCTCCCCGTCAGCATGGCTTTAACTACAGCATTTTCCCCAGTGGCATCGGTTGGCTTCAATTTTGAGCTTTGTTCTGCCTCCCATCCCTGTAGAAGGACCAGCTGCAGCTGTGCTGTGTGCCATCTTCAGAGGTCTGTGTCCAAGCTCCCAGGGGCATCTTCCTCTACTTTCTAGATTCTGTCAGAACTAAGATTTCTTCCCTTGGCCCCCCAGCCCTAAGAGTGGCAGCAGCCCCTTCCTGCAGTTACTACCTCAGGGTTCCATTTTGCTTTCCTACAATCCTTATGCAGTTGCATTCTCACTATCAAATACTTCACTTGGCTTTTGTCTTTTGGACATTGACTCTTTTTTAAAAAATTTTTTAAAATTTTTTTAACTTATTTTTGATACAGAGAGAGACAGAGCATGAGAGGGAGAGGGGCAGAGAGAGAAGGAGACACAGAACCAGAAGCAGGCTCCAGGCTCTGAGCTAGTCGTCAGCACAGAGCCTGACACAGGGCTCGAACCCACGAATGTGAGATCTGACCTGAGCCAAAGCTGGAGGCTTAACTGACTGGGCCACCCAGGCGCCCCTGGACATTGACTCTTACATGATCTTGCAGCAACCCTGATATCGATATCATGATCCCCATTGTGCAGTGAGGGAAGTGGTGCCCGGAAATGTGAAGTTGCTTTCTCAAGTTTACACACTGGGATGTGTCAGAAAAGGCAAGAAGTTGTAGTCAGACAGCCTGAGTTCAAATCCCACCCTCATTGTTTACATTGTTTTTCACTTTTAAATTTACATATGGCTAAATTTACCCTTTCTAGTAAAGGGTTCGAAGAGTTTGGCCAAACACATAGAGCTGGGAAATCCAACCATGATAAAGATCTAGGACAGTTCCACATGCCCAAAATTCCCTCATGCTGGCCCTAGGTCTGCTCTTCTGCACCTCCAGCTCTTGGCAATCACTGATCATTTTCGATTCTTATAATTTTGCCTTTTCCAGAATGTCATATAGACTCATATAGAATGTAGCTTTGAGTCTTGCTTGTTTCATTTAGCATAATTTGTATGAGATTCATCCAGGTTTATGCAGGAGTTTGCCTCTCTCGTTGCTAAGTAATATTCGTTTACATGGAGGTACAATAGTTTTTCCATTTACCAAATGGCAGACCTTTGGTTTGTTTCTAGTTTGGGGCAAAAATGAATCAAGCAGCTGTAAACATTCATGGGCAGGTTTTTGTGTAGACATGTTTTTAATTTTTCTTGGGTAAGCATCCAGCAGTGGGATTTCTGCATCATGTGCTAATTTTACATTTGACTTTATAAAAGGAATGACCAAACTGTTTTCCAAGGGACTCAGTCCTACTAAGAATGTATGAGAGTTCCAGCTGCTACGTATCCTCATCAGCACTTGGCATTGCCATTTGGGGTTTTGTTTTTATTTATTTTTTTAATTCTAGTTTAAAATAGGAGTTTAGTGGCACTTTACTAAAGCATCTGGTGAGAGGCGCCTAGGTGGGTCAGTCAGCTAAGTGTCTCACTCTTGGTTTCGTCTCAGGTTATGATGTCGCGGTTTCCTGGGTTTGAGCCCCACATCGGACCCCGCACTGACCATGTGGAGCTTGCTTGGGATTCTCTCTTCCTCTCTCTCTATCTCTCCCATACTCGCAGCATCTCTGTGTCTCAAATAAAAAATACACTTAAAAAAAAAAATGAAAGCATCTGAGTGGGACCTCGGACCAATAAGTTTACCTCGGAAGGCTACATAGCATCATGGTTAAGAGTCTGGACCCTGCAGCCAGCTTTGGTACTCACTACCATTGTGAACATGGGCCTCAGTTTCCTCATTGGTAAAATAAGGAGAATAATAGGATTATCTACCTTGAAAGGTTGCTGTGAAGAATAAGTTGATACATTTAAAGCCCCAGTACAGAATAAGTATTGGCTAAGAGTTAATTATTATTGCTATTATTTTTTCTCAGCGCTAGATGACTCTGCTTAGCAACGGGATCTCCGTATTTGCATAAAAACAGACCTGAGAGGTCACCCGTGTTGGGCTTCAAACTGCAAATCCTGAAGCCTCTCCACTGCCCCTTCTGTCTTTTCAAATGACAGTGCCACGGTTCTTTCCAGAAGCCACTCTGTGTGTAACGCAATGCCTATCCTTACTTTGCAGAAGTCCAATTTTAAAGGCAGCATTTGAACTTCAGTGATTAAAGAAAGCATTTGAATTGTTATAGATTCCCATCTCCATCCACACAATATACTTTCAATAGGAACCCAGCTTGTGATTTATACTGTATCACTTGGGGCTGCAGTGCGGTGTGCATCATCAACGATGAGACGGAATTACTCTGCAATCACACACGCGGAGCTCACACTTGCCGTAACTGCACAAAGAAAACCTCATTACCCTGCAATATACACTCCGAAAACAAACATACAGCCTTTCCTCCCTCTAGTGGCACATTTGAAAAGCAACCTCAAGTATCACAGAGGCCAGTCTTGCCTATTAAAATGGAAGGAAACAAACAGAGTTTACACAAGACTTGGGAGCTCATAGTATTTGTTTATTACTGACTGTGGTGAAAAGTTTGCATTTTATTTAAGGAAAATGATAGTGCTGTCAAGATAGGAGGCTGGATCATAGCCTTAAGAGTTTTGTGATTTATCCTCAGTTGGCACTTTATTTTTTTATTAAAAATGGTAAACTAGAAGGCTACAAATATTGGGTAACCAGGGACTCTGGTTCCTGGATGCCTCTGGGGAGAATGACACATCCTCCCTCCTCCCTTGCCCTTTAAATGTTTCTGAGCAATAGTGCCGCATAGTAATGTCTGGCAGCAGTGAGATGAGTGGTGTCACCCCCCCAAAATTCATGTCTCCCCAAAACTCAGAATATGACCTTATTGGGAAACAGGGTCTTCTCACAGTCAAGATGAGGTCATGAGGTCATGCTGGATTAGGTTGAGCCCAAAATGCAGTAACTGGTGTCCTTACAAGGAGAAGAGAGGGCAACAGAGAGACGCCCACAAAGGGCATAAGTCCATGGGAAGACGGAGGGAGAGAATGGAGCATCTTGTTAGAAGATAAACTGAGGCATATTGAAAGTTTGAAGGGTTTATTTGGGCAAAAATCAATTCAAATCTGGCATCATGAAATCGCTCTGAGGACAGAACCGTACAGAGAAGGTATGGAAGCGCAGAAAGGAGGTTCTGTGATTTACTATAGCCTCGTGGCTCGTTGCCTGTGACTGGTTCCCCGTAGGCTTCCATTTCTTAACCTGGAGGCATTTTCAGGCTGAGGTTTGTGTTGCTTTTATGGGCCACCGAAGCAGAGGGGCCACTTCAGTGTAATGACCTCCTTGTTTAATTAACGTAACAGACCACCAGCCAAGGAGAGCTAAGGAAGCTAGGAGACAGGCGCGGAGCATTTTCGCCTCTCACTCGCCAGAAAAACCCAGCCCTACAGACACCTTTATTTTGGAGATCTGGATTCCCGAAATGTGAAAAAAATAAATCTCTGTTTGTTTAACCTTTTTTAAAAACACTTATTTCTTTTTGAGAGACAGAGTGAGATGGAACATGAGTATGGGAGGCAAAGAGAGAAGGAGACAGAATCTGAAGGCTTAACTGACTGAACCACCCAGTTCATGGGAATTTATTATCATAGACAGAAAAAGAACACATTTACTCTGATAGATGAGAACAAGGAGTCCCTCCATAATTACGGTTGTGTACTTGTTATGATCCAGGCATATAGTAAGTATTTCATAGAAACTAACTTGTTTAATTTGTGCTATAACACAGAGATGGCAACTATTCTAATACCTAACCTACAGATGAGTAAAACTGAATTTCAAGGATCTTCCATAACTTGCCTAAGGCCACATCACTTGACATTATTTAGATGCGGCAGCCAAATGCTGCCCCATACCTTTCAAGTACCTGAGACTGTTATATCTTTTATCTATTTTACTTGTTTGTTTTATTGAAGCGTAAATCACCTAAACTATGACAGTCTCATACATGTGGTGTAATGGGCATTTTTTCATATGTAGATTCCCATGTAGCCAGCATGCAGATCGGCACCCCAGAGGACTGGCCACAACTCTTTACAGGTGATACGGTTTCAAGACTTTCAAAATATTAAACTGTTTAAAATTCATATAACTTTTTATAAAACTTTCAGAGCTATGAAAATAAAAAAATTCTCTCTCACATTATCCCCTAATCCCACACCCAGAGTTAACCACTGTTAATAGTGCAGTGTATATCCTTCTAGACTTTTCTATGCTATGCTTTCATTTATGTCTGTGGACACAAACACATAATTCTTGTATAAGCAGTTTTTGTATATGTATCTGTGTGTGCACGCACATATATGTGCAAATACCCACATATTTATATACATAGTTTTTCTAATATGGCATAATTTTATAAATACATCCTGAAGCTTGCTATCTTTCCACTTAATAAAACGCTCTATCATTTAAAATTTTCAGCACATATAGATCTACCAGGAAATAGTAATGCTTTGACTGCCATCAGTCACTTCTACTTGGGTGTGAAAGACGTTTCTTTTTATTTATTTATTTATTTAAAGAAGTTTCTAAGTGAAGATATCACTGTGTAAGAAAGGAAGGTAGGTGGGACACCTAGGTGGCTCAGCCAGTCAGGCCTCTGACCCTTGATTTCAGCTCAGGTCATGATCTCACTTGTGGTTCGTGGGATCAAGCCCCCCATAGGGCTCTGTCCTGGCAGCGTGGAGCCTGCTTGGGATTCTGTCTGTCTCTCTCTCTCTGCCCCTCCTCTTGTTGTTCTCTCTCTCTCTCTCTCTCTCAAAATAAATGAATAAACATGAAGAAAAACAATTAAAAAAATAAAAGAAAGGAAGGTAAAGCAGACATTCCAGTTTTGTCCCCTCCATTCCTTCCCACCTCCTTAAAACCGTCTTGCCAGAGATTGGAAAGATAAAGCCTACATTGCCAGACTCCCCTGCCCCTTAGGAAACCAAATTACTTCGAGGAGGTATCTGTAGTATTTGGAAAGCAACGATAAGACAGAGACTCTTTTTCTGTTTCTTCCTTCCTTCTTATGTTTCTGCAGTGAAGTGTGGTCAGGGGATTATAGTTTGCCTGCAGCTGTGACAGCCAAGGTCCCAGACTCTCAGAAAGTGAAGCATAAGAAACCTATTTATCAGGAGGGTCATAGCCGAGGTGACACGTTCCTGGAGCTACTGGTGTGGTGGTGGCTTCCTGACCTCAGATCATTACAGAGACTGTGTAGCCCCCAAGGCCCTGGGCTTGGGTCTGTGGCTTCCTGACCGTGGCCATGGCAGCAGCTCCTTAGGGAGTCCTATACCGGAAGTTCTTTTGGAAACTCTGCCGGGATCCTTTCTGCTGTGTTGCCCGTGGCTTTGTAAGCACCTACTTCCCTGCAGTGAATCCCTTTCTGTTTGAAATAGGATGGCCTTGACAACTACAATTCAACTACTACTGAATCAGAAAAGAAGGAGGAAGGACAAAGACAAGGAAGTTCCACTTGCACATAATATCTCTGAATTATTCACATGCATTAATCATACATTAATAGAAATGAATCATTTCAATTCATTAATTGATAATGAAATGAATAATCACCAACAGAGGTTGACCTGAAACATTTATACTTGGCTTTTAATATTGCGTTAGGACTTCTAATTTAGTATAGATGTTTCAGGCCCTGGAAGTTCACATTGCTGTTGGGAAATAAGGAAGTCACTCTGGGAATGTGTGACTTCCCCCTGTCCTAACCCTTCTCACTGAGCATCTCCCTGGATGCAGGTGACCAAAGTCACCTCAAACTCTAAGTGCTAAGCTCAGTGAGACTGTAGGTAAGTCTTCAGCAAATGTGGTGTCCCAGTACCCAGGTGCCTTCCCAGCCAGCTCTGTCCTTTGGTTCCTTTGTTTATATACATATTTGTTTGTTTTTATTTTAGAAGGGAGTCAGTCCACACCAAGCTTCTGGCTGCTTGAGAATATGTCAGATCTGGCCCACCTTTACCTCCATTTCTTCCAGCCCTGCCCAAGCAGAAAAGGGGAAGAGAATTTGTTGGACCAAATGTGAAGATACTGGGAAGAGCGTTCTGTAGGGTATGTCAACACCTGTGCTACCTAGAATGGCTTGAAGTGATTTCAAAAACCTCCTTGAATGCATTTAAAGCTTCTGCAGCTCTCTAAAAGAGTGTTTTCCCCGTTTTAACACATGTAAGCAAAAGCAATTTTCTAAAAGAGGAGTCATAGAAAGTTAATGGACTATAATAATGACAGAACTGATCTCCATAAGTATTTTGCACACCCAGCATTCATTGTGAGTATCATTTCCAGAGAGAAAGGGAGAGAGCAAGAGAGAGCGTGGCAAGAGAGAGACACTAAACCTTCTCTTTCCAAGGTGCCATACTTTGAGGTATAGAATTTTTGAGTACTTGGTTTCTGTACACTATTTTTTTTTAAATGTTTGTTTTTGAGAGAAAGAGAGAGAGCACAAGAAGGGTAGGGCCAGAGAGAGAGGCAGCGAGACAGAGAGAGAGACAGAGTCTGAAGCAGGTTCCAGGCTCTGAGCTGTCAGCACAAAGCCCAACACGGGGCCTGAACCCACGAACTGTGAGATGATAAGCTGAGCCAAAGTTGGACTCTAGACCCACTGAGCCACCCAGGCACCCACTGCACACTCTTTAAATGGGATAGAGTGGCACCTGGGTGGCTCAGTCGGTTAGGCATCTTGTCTGAGACTGGAGGTGGAGTCTTCTCAGCCCTCCTCTGGACTGCCATGAAGATAGGAATGTAAATCTTTTAGTGGTTTTGCCTTTGATGTCACAATAGAGAAACCAACAGGGGAAGACAAAATAACAAGAAAAGTTGTTTTCGGCACCTTGGTCTCTAGGCTATGGCTTCTAATTTTTCCATGGACATGCTAATTAGAATAGAAGCCTCCTGCCTCTGAAGATGGTGCCTCCAGACTACGTGCTCTTTCCACGTGGGGCTTTAAATGTAGCCTCTGGCAGGTTCTAGTCTATAAAGACCTTTAGTCTATTAAAAAGAAAACTATAAGCCCAAAATGGCCTCGCTTGTGCCAAGTCACCAAACCAGAATTTAATACCTAACATGACTGCAATTTTAACCTCTTCCAGAAATGTAGTCTTAACTGGCTGGTCAGGAATTTTCTGGTCAGCAACCAGAAACCAGGTCATGTTACATGGGCCCTCTCCATCCCCCAAAGGAAGATAAGGAAATCCATCTTATAAGACCCCTCACCTTCTCCCTAAGGGAATGTGACCTTGCCTTTTCTCTTCTTTTGCTCATAACTTCCTTGCCCCCTCCCCCAGCCATCTTCCTTTTTGTACAACTCCTTGGAACATCTGTCTACTTGCTTAATAAGATGTTGCCTGATTCCCAAATAATTGGATAATGCCAATTAGATGTTTAAATTTTTTCTTTAATGTTTATTCATTTTTTCAGAGAGTATGAGAGAGATAGTGCAAGCAGGGGAGGGGCAGAGAGAGAGGGAGACACAGAATCTGAAGCAGGCTCCAGGCCCTGAGTTGTCAGCACAGAGCCTGACGTAGGGCTTGAACCCACAAACCACAAGATCATGACCCGAGCTGAAGTCAGACACTTAACTGACTGAGCCACCTAGGTGCCACTAGATTTTTAAACTCACTTAGTTGAACTGTGTTTCTTTAGCAAGTCTTAGATCTCTAGCCATGACAGGTACCAAATATTCCCAGTCACTGCCTGTGTTTTGCATCAGAAATCCATTTC
The DNA here is from genome assembly GCA_004023845.1 of Helogale parvula. Lineage (NCBI taxonomy): Eukaryota > Metazoa > Chordata > Mammalia > Carnivora > Herpestidae > Helogale > Helogale parvula. Next base: position 71,562 of record PJEM01009306.1, read on the forward strand.
CTTTTATTTAGTTTCTATTGATCAGAGTATTTAAAAATAAGTCCTATAATTTAGAGCATATATTGGCACACTATGACTCCTAGGCCAAATCTGGCCACAGCTTACTTTCATACAATCCTCAAGCTAATGTGTGTGTGTAGGGGGGAAGGTGGGGCATGTGTATACCTGAATGATATATATACCTAATATATAATATAGACCTAAAAGATATCACCTCATGTGCCACTTCCAATAATTTGGTTGTGGTTGTTTGCAATGCTGTATTAGGTTGTATTTTAGGCTTGACTTGAACGAAATCTGTGATGTATTAGTGATGTCTAGGCCCAGTTTTATCCCTGGAAAGGGCTTTCTATAGCAGCCCCCGAATCTGCTAGACTTTGCCTTCTGTGGGGTAAATGATCGTACAGAACCTCTCATCCCCCATTGCTCTGATGCTGTCTCCCCACAGTGCCTGCAAGCAGCCTTCTAATCATTGCTTTGACTCTCCAACTACCTTAACCCTGGGAAAGCATTTCCTTGGGTGGATACTCTGAATACTGAAAAGGCATCTCTTCTCTTCCAAATTAGTAAACTGGCATCATTCTGACAGACACACATTCTGAGTTTGTCATCAGAAGTGGAAGATGAACAGGTAGAATCATGGATGTCCACGCAAGAGGAACAGAACACAAGCTAATGTTGTCCATGCCAAGGGCCAAAAACTTCGGAGGTCCTGTCCAGGCAACCAGCCTGCCAACTCCCCAGGCTGGCTGGCTCCCCTCCCCCATTGCTTGGTCATCACTTGGCCTCAGGACAAGGCTCAGTGAGTTGACATAGATCAGAACCAAGTTGGCTGCTGGTGGGAGGTTTCCTGACCCCCTCCTGCCACATTCCCCTCTGTCGCCCTACTGCCCAGCTTTAGACTCTCCATTCCCCAGGCTTGCCCACGTATTATGCAGACTGGAAGAGCAGTGAATTCACTGAGCTGCAGGGAGCTCCACAGAGCTCTGGCCTCCTGGAAGACATTGACTTGGCTCCCCATTCCTCTTAGTAATAATTGAATGTCAGGATAACAGATGAAGGGCAGGGAGAATGAACCACAATCTCACTTTCAACAAGTGGAGGAAAAAGAGCTCTGGAAAGAAAGGAAGGCTTAAGATTTTGAGATTTCAAGACTTTTTTTTTTAATAGTTTATTGTCAAATTGGTTTCCATACAACACCCAGTGCTCTTCCCCACAAGTGCCCTCCTCCATCACCACCACCTCTTTT